>CAUOFW020005936.1:0-25583 GCA_963454935.2 Ilex paraguariensis
TATTTGTTCCTCAGCTTATCTTCAGTTTACTTTCTATTAGTAAGATTATTCGTTTGTGTTAACTATTCATTTGCCTTTTATCCTTCTTATTATGTGTTTTCGGATCTACAGACAAAGAAATAGATTGGTATGTAGCATGAAGCTGGTAGTTTCTCTTACTTTGACCTTGATTTATCTCCCCGAGTACTTTACATCTCGTCATCTCCATTTCAATGACATTATTGTCTTCGTGATCCCTCTCAGCAAAACCTGAAGCGTCAAGTTCCTAATCTTAGTCAATGTGCCGTCTATATCTTGTGAAATTTGTTAAGTATCACCGTGTATCATTTCAGTCTAGAATCAATAATTGAGTATTTAGTCTATTTAAGTTAGTCCATTGTGATATATGAGGTTCAATTAAAAATATTCACCTAATAATGAGACATGTTGTAAAGAAATCAAAACCCAATATGATTGTCATTCGTATTTTACATTTTGATAATGCTCGTGAATACGAATATGACTCCTTCTCTACTTACCTTCGTAAATCATAAGACCGATATTATTCATCAAACGTCATGTGTCCACACACCACAACAAAATGGTGTGACTGCGTGTAAAATCATCATCTATTGGAAGTGACTCACGCACTTTTATTTCAGATGCATGTTCCTCGCAAAGTCTATAATTTGTTCTTTTTCCTAATTCTCTATTTTACTTACCTCTAAAGGTTTTTAGATGTGTTTGTTATAATCACAACGTGGGTCCCATCATATTACAAAATGTGTTTTCTTGGTTATTCTTGCACACAAAAAGGGTATTGATGTTATAGTCGGATACTTCGCAGATACTTCACTAGTGCTGATGTCATTTTCACTTAATCAGACTCCTATTTCCCAGCTCTTGCTCATCCACTCTTGACTTTGAGCAGTCACCTCCACCCCCCTTCCATTACCATCTGTCCTTCAACTACCTATTGTCTTACCACCCCGGTCCTCTCCAATTTCGTTCCGTGTATACTCTCATCGTCCCCGATCATCGACTGAGATGCCCCTACTGTCTTCCTCACCACCTTCTGATCTTTTTCTTCCAATTCTTTCTGCCTCTTTACCTATTGCTCTACATAAACATACTCGGTCTTCTGTTACTAAGCATCCTATTACTAATTTTATATTTTATGATATTTTGTCTCCTGTTTTCTTTTGTTGTATATCTCAGCTGCCTACTGTCTCTATTCCTAAGAGGCTAAGACATTAGTGTGCGTTATCTGATCCAGGTTAGCGAAAAGCTATGGAAGTGGAGATAAAGATCTTACATCATAATGGGAATTAGGATCTTGTTCCCTTGCCCCTGGTAAAAATATTGATGGTTGTCGGTGGGTGTATACAATCAAATTTAATCCTGATGGTTCTGTTGAATGCCTCAAAGCCCACCTTGTTGCCAAGAGATTTACTCAAACCTATGGCATTTATTATTTGGAAATATTTTCTCCCGTTACCAAAATTTCTTCTGTTCGTATAATGATTTCTTTGACTGCTAATCTTCATTGACCTTTATTTCAGTTAGATGTGAAAAATGCCTTATTGCACAATGACTTGGTTGAGGAAGTCTATATAGAGCAGGCCCCTAAATTTGTTACCTAGGGGGAGTGTCATAAGAGTGTTTGCTGACCAAAGCAATCTCAGTATGATTTCAAGCATTAACCAAGGGCATGGTTTGATAAGTTTTCAGAGGCAGTTTAAGAATTTGGTCTTCTTAGATGTCAAACAGACCGCTCTATTTTTCACAGACATACTAATTTTGGATATATTATACTGATTATTTATGTAGATAATATTGTAATTACGGGTGATAATTATGAGAGTATTGCAAAGTTGAAAATCTTCCTGTAGGACCGATTTCATACTAAAAACCTAGGCAAACTCAAGTATTTCTTGGATATTGAAGTTGTCAAGTCTAAACAAGGCAATTGTTTGTCTCAGCAAAAATATGAACTTGACATGTTAGCAGAAGCAGGTTTACCAGGTAGTTGACCAATTGATGTTCTTATCTATTCAAACTAGACGTTGTTGATAGATGATGATGCATTATTTGAAAATCCTGGTCGATATCACTGGTTGGTTGTGAATCTAAATTATCTGACCAGATATTGCATATACAGTTAGTGTTGTGAGTCAGTCTATGGGATGCCAGAGACTACCACATTGGTATATAGTCATCCAAGTTATTCGAACTAATGGGCATATTAGAGTGAAAAGTTTTACAGATACCGATTGGGCTGACTCTCCCTCAGATCGAAGATCAACTATTGGATATTATACTTTCTTAGGAGACAACGTGGTTACATGAAAAAATAAGAAACAAACAGCGGTAGCATGGTCTAGTGCTGAGGCTGAGTATTGGGCAATGATATATACCATTGGTGAGTTAACATGGTTACGACACTTCTTTCAAGAGATTGGTTTTCAAGTCTAGTTTCTTTTACAATTGTTCTATGACAACCAAACAGTTCTTCATATTACTGCTAATCTCATATTTCATGAGAGAACCAAATATATCGAAATTGATTGTCACTTTATTTAAGACAAGATACTTGATAGAGATAATGCTACACCTATTGTGAGATCTGAAGATCAGCGTACAAATATGTTCACCAAAGTATTGAATCGTACTTGTCTTACAACGATTTACTCCAAACTTGGATTATATAATATATATACTCCAACTTGAGGGGGTGTTGAGAGTATTATTAAAATATCATTATATTTTATATGGTTGTAAAGTATACCTCCCTAAGGGTATACTAGTCTTTTATGTTTCCACATGTAAAAATAAATATAAGTTGAGAGTGAGAGGTAGGGTATGTGATTAATCTTTGCCTCTTTTATATTGGTTTTCTCTCATAATTGTTCTCTCCGTCCAAATCTAACATTTCCTTATCGGAAAAAAAAATAGGTATATTATGCCAATACTCATGAGTTGTATAAAAACATGACCACACCTTTATATTAACAAAATAACATATAGACCCCAATTAGAGATTTTTAATTGGGGAACAACTTATTTATCCTTCGAGATATTGATAAAAACAGGTCAATCTTAGTCAAAATCAGTCAAAACAAGACCTCCAACCCCTCTGACCATGAACTCCCGACAAGATTCCACCCCCTCCTTGACATGACTCCACTTCTCTAATAAATCCCCCCTTTCCTCTTGCACTCTCAATTCTCCTCCAACACCTACCTTGCCTACCCCCAGGCGTCCCCCTTTCTCCTTCACCCAACAATTCTCTCCCTTCGCACTCCGTTTTGCGCCTATAGTCCCTATTCTTCCCCCATTGACCTTTCCATCTCCCAGTCTCTGCCTTTGCCCCTTTGAAGGAGGAAGATAAAATGACTAGTACAACTTAAGCCATAAACCTCACATCCAAAGCAACGGGGGTTGGTTGCACAAATCATTTTGCAAACTAGCGCCACATCTATGCATTCTTGTACATCATAAATCACCATGTCTTTTCTCAATGCCAACAAGGCCTTGACATGAGCTCCGCCAGTCCTACTGTGCCTTACATTACTCAAAACACTGCTCTTACTTATCCATAAAATTGTCTCAAGAACCAAACTTGTTAACTTCGGCCACAAATATTACTTCTTTTATTAAAGCACAAGTTGTCACATCTTTGTGTACCATCTCAAATCCACATTAGTCCTGGTCTTTCCCTTCATGAAACACTACCTATAATGACTCATCCTTGATGTAAGTTGACAACTTCTTTGCCTTACATATCTCATGGTGTGGTAAGCATGTCAATGACATAGGAGCCATTCTTCTATTAGATTTCCGTAGCTTTTGGTTACTAATTTTTGTGTTGTCAGATAGTGAAAACTATATGGTTATCGTTAAGCATCAATAGAGAGCCATTAAGATCCTGAATATACCTTATTAGATATCAGTCCTTTGCTTTTATATAAATAGATGGTATATTATGCCGATACCCATGAGTTGTGTAAAAACAACGGTACCACCCCCTTAAATTTAGATATCATAGGGATCCCAATTAGAGATTTATAATTGGGAAAAACTTATTTTTCCTTCAAAATAGCGATTAAAAATGGTCAAATATCTAAGTCAAAAATTGGTCAAAATAAGTCCCTAAACCCCCACCGGCCATTGACCCTCAACAGGGTCCCTCCCTTGATCCTGCAACACCCCCTCCCCCCAACCCAACCCTTGGGCATCCTTGCTCTGCCCTTCACCCAACAATTCCCTCCCCCACACTTTGTCTTACGCCAATAGCCCCTATCCTCCCTCCTTTGACCTTTCCCTCTCTCAACCTCTACCCCTCACCCCTCAGGGAAGTGGTGAGTTTAGTGTGTGTGAGAGATAGAGTGAAGGAGATGAAGGACTAACACTTGCACAGCTTAGGTCCAAAACCTGATATGCAAATACCAAAGAAATTGGGGCTGGCTGCACAATTCCTTTTGCAAACCAGCTCCACGTCAAGGCATTCTTCTTGTGCATCATAGATCACCATGCCGTTTCTCAATGCCCATAAGGCCATGGCACAAGCTCCTTATGACTGCTAGCTAGTCCTATTGTGCCTTACATGACTTAAACAATTCTCTTACTCATTCATGTAATTGTCTCGTGAACAAAACTTATTTAACTTTGGCTACAAATATTCCTTCTTTTCTTAGAGCACAAGCTGTCACATCTTTGCCCACCATCTCAAACCCCAATTTATCTTGGTCTTTCCTTACCTATAAGAAGTCATACTTGATGTAAGTTGACAAATTTTTAGCTGTTATGTGGTGTGGCAAGCATGTCAAATATCCAAACTTTCACATGTTCTCTTACATGCTATAGATATTTGCATTCAGAAACTTAGGTTGCGTTTGGTAACCGGTAGTTTCCGTTTTTTTTTGTTTTTGCTTTCACTTTTTGAAAAAAAAAAAACTTGTTTGGTGATTATTTTCATTTTTTTTTAATTGTTCCATTTTGAAAACAAGGTTAAAATATATAAACATCCAAAAAAAAAATGGACGCGCGCCTCAGTGGGTTGTATAATGAGGTCATGACTTCGAATCTTGTTAACAACAAAACTTAGGACTTTTGGTTGGAACTATAAAAGCCTCTTTCCTTTCTTTTTTTTTTTTCCCTATTTCCCTCATTTGTCTCTCTCGCTGTTGTCTCTCTCTTGAAACCGAAGCCTGGTTTCTTTCTTCTAAACTGAAGTCATGGCCATGGTTTGTCTCTGCTGAAACCCGAAGCCAAAGAAGAATCAAAGACGAATCCATGGTTTCTCTCTGTTGAAACCCGAAGTCGAAGACGAATTGAACCTGGGATGGGGTTTGCTGGGGATGGGGTTGCTGGGTTTCGGGGATGAGGGTTGTTGGGCATGGGGGTTGCTAGGTTTCGGGCATGGGGTTTGCTGGGGATGGGGTTGCTGGGTTTCGGGGATAGGGTTTGCTGGGCATGGGGGTTGCTGGGTTCCGGGGGTGGGGTTTGCTGGGCATGGGGGTTGCTGGTTTCGGTGGTAGCGGTGGGGATGGATTTCGGTGAATTTCAGGGGGTTGGTGGGTGGGTTTCGGTGGTGGTGGTGTTGGGAGGTAAATTTATGGTATAATATTAAACATATTTTTTATTTTTATTTTTATAATTTTTTAAATATAAATGATAATCGAACATATTTTATATTTTTTAATATAACAAAAAAAACAAAACTTTGTTATGTTATTTTTTAAAAAAAAAAACATAAAAATGACAATGTTACTAACCGCACCCTTAATATACACAATTGTTTATTCATTTGCTGACATTTTTACAATCTCAATTTCAATATGGGTATGAGGGTTCCAAGATTCAACATTCAGCTAACTCTACTTAAATTTCAATGACATTATGAGTGTTCCTAGGCTAATTACAAGCCACTAAACATGCCACATTTGCTAGTATGCGAGCATATTCCTATCCACCTATGTCTATTTGCATGTGCATTACATTACTTACATACAAGTACATTTTTATGCAAGCACATATGTATAACTTGATCACAGAAAGAACCCATTACCTGAGCAGAACAACCCGAACAATCAGTCTTCAGGACCGCCAAGGCCCCATGAACATCCGGGTCAATCCCCATTACCCATCCGGACTTTTCATTGCTTGGCTGACCGTTACTGTCACGGTCAGACCGCAATAGCTTCTCGGGAAATGGGCAAGTAAGAGAGTCCAACCAGTTTTCTTTCAACTGGGTATCCAAAACCTTCGCCTTCACTCTTGTATTGCCACTCAAAGAAGTTTTTATGCAGTTTTCTTCACGAATTGGGGTCTGGGTAGTTGTTAAATTTGGGGAAGATGTAGAGAAAAGCCTGAATTTGGTGGAAATTATGCGAAGTGTTGGTGTTAGTTTACAGGAAATTGGGTTCATGAAATTCGGGTCGGAAGAGAGTGGCTGGTGCTGTAGTGAGAGAAATTCCATGAAAATAAAAGAGAGAGAGAGAGATGGGGTTTCAGTCTGATGGCATCAGTTCACGTAGGTTCTTAACTAAGCCAAAAGAAAACTTGAGAAGACTACGATTAGGTAACTGTAGCCCGACCATCGACGGTTGGGAGTTCGTGCTGTGTCAAAAAAACACTTCTGTCTGGTTCGTGTCAAAAAAGCAAAAACACAATTTTGTTATTCTCGACTGGATTATTAAATTATTAGGAGTATTAAACTCAAACTCTCTAAAATTTATCATTTAATCACTCAGATCCCCTAATATTTAAAATATTATACACAGATCTCCTAAAATTTATACGCGTATAACACTTAGACTTTTATCATTAATGTTCTTAGTATATCAGTTAATAAATTACACTCAGACCCCTTAAAATTTATAGATGTATAATACTTGACCTATCAAGTTTAAAATGTTATACTTAGACCAAAAATACTCAAATAAAAAATAGAATATTAAGTATTTTAAATTTAATAACCAAAATTTATATTTTATTGTATCATTTATTTAAATAAAATAAAAAAATAAATTTTCTTAAAAAACGTAATTAATATACAATTATACTATCTATTAAAATAAAACTAAAAAATCAAACATGAGATTTAAGGGAAATATAATTGAAAATAAATATCTAATTTTTTCTTAAAAGTCATAATTAGTATGTAATTATAAATATCTATTTAAACAAAACTAAAAAAATCAAACAAGAAGTCAAATTATAATAGACACAATATCTTTTAGCTTTAATTGAGATAATTTGGTTATTTATATGACTAAATTAAATTTCAATAGATAGTATAAATGTATACTTATTATGATATTTTAAGAAAAAATTTAATTTTTATTTTTGATTTTATTTCAATAAATGACATAATATAACATAAATTTTGGTTATAAAATTTAAAATATTTGATATTCTATTTTTAATTAGAGTATTTTTATTTTAAGTATATCATTTTAAACTTAAGGGATTAAATATTATATACTTATAAATTTTAGGGAGATTGTGTGTGATTTACTAACGGACATCGATGACAAAAGTTTAAGTGTTACACACAGACAAACCTTAGGAAATTTATGTGTAATATTTTAAATATCAAGAGGTCTAACTGATTAAGTGACAAATTTCAAGAAATTTTGATATAATTTTTCATTTTTTTAATCATATCACGTGGAATTAATTCGTTTATTAAATAAGTTATTTTACTGTCAATGTTTTTACTTAAAAATGTAGAGTTGGTGACTCTTTACCTTACTAGCCGTGCACGTTACAAAAATGAGAAAATAAATTTTGAAAATTATACTTCCTCCGTTCTTAAATATTTGTCGTTTTACAAAAAAAATTTTATTCTATAATATCTGTCGTTTAATGAAACCAAAGTATTATTAATATTTTTTCTTCCAAGTTTACTCTTAACTTTTCAATGCATTAGATTAGGTGGAGGTTAAGTGTCTTTCATATTCTTTTTCTTCCCAATACGTATTGAATAAGGGTATTTTAGTCTTGTGCAATTTTTTTTTACTTATATTAAAGTTATTTAATAATTTTCTTAATCTCTGTGTAAAAATTTTAAACGACAGATATTTAATACCAAATGGGATAAAATATAAGCAATAACTACTGGGCACAATGCACGGAATTTACAGCCTAACCTCCCATCTGCCCCTTAGTCGACCGCCAGCCTGCCCCCCACGCCTTCCCCAAACCCACTTGTGTGCTGTATTGATTCTGACAAAATATAAATGTGAAATAATTAATAATAATGGTAACAAATAAGATGGAGGCAATTTTAAATTTTTTCAATTGAAATCAACTCTCCTAATTTAAAAAAATTGTAGAATGGTTAAGATTTGATCTAGATTCATCTATTTAAATTCAATGTCTCACAATCCATTTCACCCAAATAAGCCACCCAATTTATTTTTATAATTGGATACGCCAGCCAATTCAAACCCCCTCTCTCTCCTTTCACACACACAACACAAAAAAAAAAAAAAAATCGAACACACACACACATTAGAATATTTGATTGTATAAAGACACTTTGCAACGTAAAACAAACCGTCAATTTGAAACAGTTTTTACTTTATTTTCTTTAATATAAGAAATTGAAATCAAGCTAATCTATAATATTTTTCAAAAATTTCGAATTGTTTCCTTTAAAAATAAAAGTCCAAAAAAATCTAAACATATCTACAATACATACAATCATAATTATTTGTATTTATATTGCTCATAATCATATCTATGTCTTAAGTATATATATATATAGCTAGTAGTTACCCATGCCTAAAGGCACTACATGAAAAACAAAAAACTTTAAATAATTGCCACTAGGATAATTCAATCTTTAACCATCCCCCAAAGCATTGATGCTAAAATTTCTAACTTAGTGCATAATTAAATCCAAAAACATGTAATAAACCAAACTCAATAAAAATAAACTTTTTGAAGCCGCAAGATTCATCATCATACATTCCCAACATCAACACAATCCGCTTTCAAAACTCGGAACAAACACCTTAGTCTTTCCTAAAAAAAGTAAGACGAACAAACTAACCACTAAGAAAAAAACATTTTAGATATGAATTAAACGTGACATAGTTTCAATATAGACTAAAAACACAGCGTGAAAATTACAATAAAAATAAATAATGGTTTTACATAATCATAATCGAATAGAAACATCTATTCAACGGTAGTTGTGTTGCTTTCAAGATATGAGCTTCCATTGGCTTTTGGAGAGAAAATCTAGCCTACATCCGTACAGGTCCAATTGACGAAGTCTCTGCTACATAATATTCACAAAGATGTAAAATTCAGTACCCAATGTTTTATAGCAAAGAGATCATTAATCAATAGTTTTAGCATCATATTATGATAGATTGAAGTAATGCAATTTTGTACAACTTTAAGAAACGAAACACATTATCATGTACTCATCAACCTCTAATAGCCAAAAAAAAAAACTACGATAAAAAATATTGTTAAGTTCTTTATACGCATGGTTGACATTACTATGACAATTAACTTCATCACTTCATAATGATAATGTTAAACAATATTTTTTCCAGTCACAATGGCTAGAGAGGACCAGATTAAAACCACAAAAATTAGAAAACAGGATGAACATTTAGGTTCATTGCACATCTAATAGAGTTGAACTTCAAATGAAAACCATAAAAAAAAAAAATTAATAGGGTGAATGTAGTGCTATTCCCACCCTCCTCTTTTGGTGCTTTTCAGTGCTAAAATTATGTGATTCATTTGGAATTTTTTATTCTTCACTTTTTTTATTATTTCAAACATGTGTCAGTGTGAATTTCGATTGGTTCCTTGAAAATATTTAATTAAAAATCTTTTAAAATTAGATAATTGGATTAAAATTTAATTATTGCATTGATGGTTGTTTTGAGATTCTTCTTTGCTGCTTATTGTTCGTTCAATTATTTATTGCATAACTCTAGGCATTTGAAGTTTGTCCATTTGTAATTCAATGTGAACATCCATTATGTGAACTAAAACAATGAAAATGTTATTTGGTTCCGTGGTAACTTGACAATGCATAACGACTCTGACAATTTGAGCTTTGTTTTCTTTTAACCAATGTTGTTTGTGATAATTTTTGTGTTTGGTTCAAATCTTAGCGGGATTTAAGAGTTCCTTAGTTTCAATAATTTGTTTGAGAAGTTCAATATGGTATTGAGTACATTGTTTTTTAAGTACAGTGGTTGTGATCTTGAAATATTGACGAATTGAATTGGGTAAATTTCTTTTTTTTTTTGGAGATTGTAATGGATTATATGGAGGGATTAGGAAGATTACTTTGTGGATCCCTCATTCCCATGACTAGTAGGTATAAAATGTGTTATCTGTACGTAGATATATTTATGTATTATTTATTGTTTATTGTATTATATCTCATGTATAAACCCATGACGTTTTTTACTAACATCTTTCCCACCGTCATCTTGCATTTGTTTTTTAGTTTTTATGCTGCAACGCTTAGTATGAGCTGATATGGATATATTAGAGGAATGGGGTCGGGAAGACTTGAGGAAAAGGTTCAAAAGAGTAAAGGCGATTTCATGGTCAATCTTTTTTTTTATGCTATGCTCGGCTTGACGCTAGGTTTATGCAACCAAGTTTTGTTCTCTCTATCTCTATGTGTATTTTTTTGTTCTACTGTCAAATTTTCTATATGGATGTGCATGTGTTGCCACGCCCCGAATTTTCACAAACCCGAGGAGTGAGTGTAAAGGAAGAAGAAAAATAAATGAAAGGTCATTAGGTTGGATAAATTGGTTTCTCATTCATTTTTCACGTTTTTCCAAAGTTTTTCAAACCATTTTTTTTCCATGTTTAGCCTATTTCTTCAAGGTTTCTAACCCCCCCTTTTGACATCCTTCCCACCTATTTAAAAGGTGTTTTACACACTTAACTAGTCTTTTAATTTTTTATAAAATTTCAACATAATCTTCTTTGTTTCTAAACCTTTTTCTCACTTAATATTCACAAAATATTTCATATGCATTATTGTATCACAACCCCCCTCACTCAATGACCACAATCTATGTAAATTAAGCATACATCATTTGTTTTCAACATACACATATAATACTCATTATATAAAAGATATCCTACATGTCAATTAGGTTTACACCCTTACACTTTAAAATGACTCAAGGTCTAAATCCATTAATTTTCTTAATTGAAATACAAGTCATTTGACTTATGCCCATACATACAAAATATGTTCAAAGGCCAAACCTCCATTCAAATCTCTTTCCCCTCCTTCCTTTAAGACTTGCTCAAGTCTCAAGTATCGAGAGCCTCATCTATAATATGATATCCCACGAATGAGTCAGCTCAACTGCTGGTATGACGAAATGTTAATGCTAGGAACAAATTTAAGGCATGACATTTGCAAGTGTATATTTTTGAAAGCTATAACCCTGTGATCCCTCAATGCTATGCAATGTCAATATGTATGACACACTCATGCAACTCTATGCCACCTATGTCTTGCTTCACGGTCCGCCCCCGTCAGCTTGCAAGTATTGTCATTAGCCATATTTTGGACTTTTCACTATACGAATTACATCCTCATAATGTATAGCACCAAGTGCTCAACTCACTCTATATTCCAAGGATTCATGTATGTCAAGATGCCTTAATTTTTCTCAATGTAAATTCTATGAAACATTTCATCGAACACCTTATCTATATGAATGTGAAGCATCATTTAATGGATTGAACATATGATCAAGTTTCATATTTATTACTTTCACAATTTCTCAAAGAAACTACAAATACATAAACTATCAACTCATTTAATAAATCATAACTCTCAAACCATAAGAGTTTCTCTACATGAACATAAGCTAAAATATAATAATCCAACACATAAGCAATATACACCTTTACTATAGCAACAAATTGTCAAAAAACTCAAAAAATACAAAAGTACTTAACCCATTAATTCTAAATTTTCAAAGCAACTACCAACTCAATGATTTTCTAACATCAAGTAAACACTTAAATCATCCAATCAACACATAGGAAGATAAAAAAACTTAAATATATTCTCAACTTAGCAAAATATCATACCTAAAATAATTTTTCTCAAACCAAGAGAGTTGTGTTCGCTTTATAGCTGAACCAATCAGTGAGAATATAACCCTTGTTGAGAGGAACAACTTCTTAAAAGAAAGTATTGCAAGATTCTTGGCCTAAGAGAGTTTTGGTGGTTTGAAACTTGAAGAACCTAGGATTTTTTCTTCACTTTTCTTCTTGAACATGTACTGCTCTATCTCCAGGCCAAATACTGATATTTTTTACACTAAGGGGCTGTATTTATAGTGGAGGGTAATGGTGCAAAATGACTCTTTCGCCCTTGATGATTCCGGAATCTCGTTACACTACAACTTGTCCTGAAACACCTCAATTCGACATTTTATTTTAATCAAAGTTCTTAAAATTATTTTAAATTAAAATTTTTAAAAAAATAGATTTTCGTTAGTGGCCGGATTTGGCCGGTCCCACCTAGGCCACCCAGAATACTTTTTTTGTCTAATTTTTGAAACTGTTTTTGGTTAGGTTAAAATTCACACAGTAAGTGTATTTTACCATTTTAAGCATATTTTTCTTGTATGACATACTCAAATTATGCTCCTAAACATGACTTATGGTTAAATGATGCATGAATAGTGCTTTACGTTTGTTGAAAAATTTATCCTCACTTTTCAAATCTCCACATGTGAGTTTTTACTATATATAACTTTTCAATAGACAAGTTTGATATATGTGTATTTTTGCTATTGTTTTTTGAAATCACATATAGTTTATGCTCTATGTACATTTTTAAGAGATAAATTTATCTCAATGTGAATATGTATCCACCCACCCCTCCCCCTCATTTTTGACGCTAAACTAGAATGCAGATTGTAGTTGTCTATTTCATTGTGATAGTGATGTACGTATTTGCATTTAATCTTGCCACATTGTTGTGCAATCAACATAATGATTATTGATTTAACAAAATATTTAAGCATATATTTTAGGGATAGTAAAAAAATAGGAAGGAAGATTTAATTCTTCCTCACTTCATTTGAAGTTTAACTGTATTAGATGTGCAATGAACCTAAATGGTCAAAGTGAAGTTTCGCTCTATTTGATGTGCACGTATGATTTTTCTTTACGGTTTTCTAATTTTTTTTTTATGGTTTTCATTTGAAGTTCAACTCTATTAGATGTGCAATGAACCTAAATGTTCTTCTTGTTTTCTAATTTTTGTGGTTTCAATCTGGTCCTCTCTAGCCATTGTGACTGAAAAAAATATTGCTTAACATTATCATTGTGAAGTAATGAAGTTAATTGCCATAGTTATGTCAACCATATGTACAGTGAACTTAACATTATATTTTATCATGGTTTTTTGTTTTTCTGTTAAAGGTTGATGAGTACATGATAATGTGTTTCATTTATTAAAGTTGTACAAAATTGCATTACTTCAATCTATCATAATATAATGCTAGAACTATTGATTAATGATCTCTTTGCTAAAAGACCAAATACTGAATTTTACATCTTTGTGAATATTATGTGGCAGAGATTTCGTCAATTGGACCTGTACAGATGTGGGCTGGATTTTTTTTCCAAAAGTCAATGGAAGCTCATATATTGAAAGCGACACAACTACCGTTGGATAGATGTTTCTATTCGATTATGATTATGTAAAATCATTATTTACTTTTATTGTAATTTCAAGTCGTGTTTTTAGTCTATAATGAAGCTATGTCACGTATAATTCATATCTAAAATGTTTCTTCTTAGTGGTTAGTTTGTTAGTCTTACCTTTTTTTATGAAAGATTAAGGTGTTTGTTCCAAGTTTTAAAATTGGATTGTGTTGAAGTTGGGAATCTATGATAATGAATCTTGTGGCTTCAAAAAGTTTATTTTTATTGAGTTTGGTTTATTACATGTTTTTTGGATTCAATTATGCACTAAGTTAGAAATTTGAGCATTAATGCTTTGGGGAATAGTTAAATATTGGATTGTCGTAGTGACAATAATTTAAGGTTTTTTGTTTATCACATAATGCCTTTAGGCATGGGTAACTACTAGCTATGTATTTATATTTAAGTCATTACTATGAATATGAGCGGTATAAATACAAAATAAGTATGATAGTAAATATTCTAGACATGTTTAGATTTTTCTGGACTTCTATTTTTAAAGAAAACAATGTCGAAATTTCTAAAAAATAGTAGAGATTAGATTGATTTCAATTTCTTATATTTAAACAAATGAAGTAAAAACTATTTTAAATTGACGGTTTGTTTTAGGTTGCAAAGTGCTTTTAGACAATATAGTATTTTTCAAGTTTTAATTTATTTTTTTGCTATGTTGTGCTTTCAGGTACTAACAATTACTCGTTAAAGATGAAAGAGGAGACCAATGCAATTTTCTGAAATAATTCAAAATCAAAAGAATTTTTGGGAGGAAAAGGCTTTGCATGCAAGTTTTTTTTTCCCCCTAAATTGATTATTACACGTAGTGTAGATATGTAGAAGTAAGTTAAAACGTTATTTCATATTGAAAAGTTTATTTCTATCATGGGTGCGATGTTATATAAACAAAACAATGTTTGCAAGGTAACTATGTGAATAAAAAAAGAACAAAAACTTAAATTGTGCATGTTTCAATTCTAAAATTATTTTTAGTATACTCAAAGATTAAAAGTTTTATTTAGACTTAATTACAAGGTCTTGCATATTTTCCCAAAAATGTTCATTACTCACCCTTGTTATAGATGTAGGGATGATAGTGGATTGGGGCGAGATAAAGGGAGTAGTCTTCATCCCTATACCTGTTTTAAAAATATTTGTCTACCCCTAGTCTGCCTCCGTTAGTGGAAAAATTTTTAATCCCTATCCCAGCTCCGCAGGTAAATTTTGATCCTCGTTCCTGTCACTCTCTCTGTTCATAACAATTAATTTCTATAATTTCAAGACATTTTTTTTAAAAAAAATAATAATAAAATCTCATAAATGGATTGCAAAAATGATGAAAATTCATTATATAACAAATAAATTAGACATGTTATTTTACAAAAATAATATGTATAACAAATGTATGTTTCATTTAATTATATATATATATATATATATATATATATATATATATATATATATATATATATATATATATATATATATATATATATATATATATATATATATATATATATATATATATATATATATATATATATATATATGTATATTACAAGTTTAGCGGACGGAGGCGAGGCGGGGATGAGTTTCAGTCCATCCCTGCCTTCATCCTCGTACGTGTTTATATTGTTATTGTTGTATACGTCTACCGTTCAATACGTATTATCCACCCCGATTTAAACAGGACGTATTTAAACGAATACTCGTTTTTCCTCGGTTGATTGTCATTCCTAGATGTCATAAAAACAATTTTAGTGGGGCCTAACTTCAAATGATAATTTGTCCTCTTATTTATAAGGTATGTCCTTTATTATACAGATAACTAAGGTATATCTTCGAGTGAGGTAGTTCAGTGGAATATCAGCCGAATTTCTCATTCTGAGGTTGGAGGTTCGAGTCTTGGAGTCCATATTGAGACTCGGTAGTTGATTGTTATACTTACATAATTAGATTCGTTTCTGGGAGCAGTAATGAGTGTGGTCAAGGGCCTCATAATTCCACCAACGAGAGTCTATCAGGATGGTCTCTGAACACTCTCTTTTATCTCACCCCCTTTTCAATTATCAAAAAAAAAAAGATAACTAAGGTATGTATGTTATTCATGGTGATTGCAATTCATAAAAACTAATCCTAGAAATCGAGCAGTTTGAATAAGAATGGTTCAAGAGTTACTTTTTCTCGATGTTCAAGTTTGAGTATCAAGAGAGACAGCCTTGTTGACGGCACAGAAGGGGTCCCATAATTTTTTGCTTATGACATATGTTTCATTCACAACTAGAAAATATTGGGAAAGGCAATGCTACCGTTAGCGGTACGGTGCCGAAAATTTTGACCTTTTTAATTAAATTATAATTTTTTTTGAGGGATATGATATAATTTATAAAATGTATGACCAATTATAAAAGGTTGTAATTGATATCAAAAATTACAACTTTGAAGATTAAATTATAACTACTCAAAAGAAGTCCATGATAGATCATGGACTTCTTTTGAGTAGTTGTATTTTTTTTTTTTGATAGTATAATTTTACTATTAAAAATTATAGGGGTTAATTTCACTAGAGGTCCTCAAAATATAGAGTTTGTCTCATTTTAGTTTTTAATGTTTCAATTGTATTATTTTAATCTCTGAAGTATTTAATATATTTTTATGTAGTCTCTCAATTAGACAAAATCAAAATTGTTAACTATTTTTGATTATAAATTTGTCACGTAATACATAAATATGAGAAATAATAATAATTTGGATAACTCTTGATTAAATTTTTACCAAAATTTTGGTTAAAGAGTTATCCAAATTACAATATTTTTATCATAAATTATCCAAATTTTGGTCAAGAGTTACCCATATTATACATTTTTTTATCAAAAGTTACCCAAATTTTTCTCAAGAGTAACCCAAATTATTTGTTGCCCATAGTTATATATCACGTGATAAGTTTATGATCAAAATCCGTTCGTCATTTGGATGTTATCTGTTTGAGGGACTACATAGAAACATATTCAATATTTTAGGGACTAAAATGATATTATTAAAATATTAAGTGCAAAAATGAGACAAACTCTATATTTTTAGGACTTCCGGTACAATTAACCCAAAATTATAAGTTTTTATACAGTGTAATTTTTTTTTTTTGGTTCCCTAGACTTTCTCAGAAATATTTATCTCAATTTTCCTTTATACTGTAAAAAACAAGGTTGAGCATCAGGGCTCTGGTATATCCTATGGATATTTAAATACAAGGGACAAACACTTGGTCATGTACAACTCAACAAACCTCCAAAAACGTGTATAATATAAACTCTATTATCACATCATAGCCGTACTTTATTCTCTCTCATAACTTAAAGAATACTTGACCCTACACATGAATGTAATGCTAAATTTGAATGTTTTTTAACCTATAGAAAGTGAAGGACATAACCAAGAATTTTATGTTTTGGATATTTTGTTTTGAGTTTGGAAGATTAGTTTAGAAGAAAAGGATCATACATGTGACTTGGCCTAGCCTTAAATTCAGGAGCAAAAGAGTGCACACTCTATCTCATTTTCAACCCACCCTCCTTATTTGCAGCATTGTTAGCCTCTTCTTCTACCACCCCTAGAAAAATGGACTCCAAATTTCAAACTCCAAATGCTTCTCCATATGTGAGTGCACCCACCAGCCCAACTGGGTGCAGCCTAATGCAGTTCTACAGCGCCCCGACGAGTCCCATCGGAGGGGGAGGGAGTGGTTCATTTGGTGGTGGAATTTTGGAAACAAATGAAGATGTCAATTCCAGCCTTGATGATTTTGAATTCGAAACTAGTCGAAAATTTGGTAGTGACTTTGTATTTGAGGCAAGTCCCAAGTTTGAGTACCTAGTGGATGATGAAAAGCCAAAGAAAAAGCAAAATGGAGGAGTTGGAAATTCATTTGATTCAATGGCTTTTGCTGATGAACTGTTTTGTGATGGCCAAGTCTTGCCTCTTAAACTGCCTCCCCGGCTCCTGTATGGTAATGATACTAAATGTGCTGGAAATAGTTCAATCCCTGCTTCGCCCAGGTCCCCAAATTCTGTCATCAAAATCCCATTTGCACGACGGATTACATGGAATGATGATTTTGATCCATTCATGGTTGCTTTGGAGAAAGTAAGGGAAGAAAAGAGAGGGAGAAACAAGGGAAACGATCATAGGCGCACTCGGTCTCTTTCACCATTTAGAACCCCCACTACTTTCAAGTGGTCCATTGATTCTGGAGGATTGAACCAACATCAAAACAAGCAAGAGGGTCCTCTAGAACCAATGCATAAACAATTGGAATCAAATCCAAGTGATCTGATTGTATCCAAGGGCCCAACCCCACAAGAGAGGCCAAGCAAAGAAGAACAAGCCAAGGACAAGGGGCTTTCTTTTAGGAAGAGAGAGAAAACTGTGAAAAAGGGCCAGGAAGGACCCACCATGAGCATTTCAACTAGCTTTCCAGGGCCAACACTGAAGAAGACTGGTGAGGGTACTGTAGAAAATGGTGCGGGCTGCATTGTGGAGACTAAAATGGGCAAAATGAAGGGAATTCTCATGAGGTATGCATCTTTTGGGGGGGAGAGAGAAAGCAGTGAAGGCAAGGAGACAGGTGATAATGCAGCAATGTGGAAGCCAAGTTACTTCAAGAAATTGAGCTTTAAGTTTAAAGGAAATGGAAAGAAGAAGAGAGCGTCTGAAGAGTCAAAGATGGCAGTTGTAAAATACAAGCCAACATCGTATCTTTGCGTGGGTTATGGTTTTGAAAAGTCCTAGGAATTTCAAGTGAATGTGCTACAAATTTTTCTGTGCGCTTGTAGAAAATTTGAGTGAAGATCTAATTAAAGTTGTTGATGTGTGGGTTTGAAATGCTTCTATTCCTTTTGCAATAATCCCCTTCTTCTTTTTTTGATAGACAAAAGGTTACCAACTTGGGTAAATACAAAAGAGTTACTTTTTGACATTGTATTGAATGTTATAACTCAAACAAGTGAGGTTACGGCTCAATTTGAAAAAGATTATGACAAAATAGAGTCTTTTTGAATTAGTCATAAAATATTAGGATTGATCCATCTAGGGCTGACCCAACTTTTTCAACACTAACTTAAACTTTTGGGATTATAATCAAAAATTGAATTGTAACTAAGTTATATTTTGTAATAACTTTCGGTACGTATATATTACTATCTTATTCGTTCATTCCCTTTTTCCCCCAGTCTCTTGAAAGCTTTTAGTTGTGAAGAGTAACAAATATAATGGATGGACCAAAGAGAGCTTCATAATTTTCACTCTGAAACTACATAATTACTGGTTATATCATGGTACAACCACAAATTTTTCTTACTTTACGTTGGGATATGTTGGTTAGAAAGGATAGGATACTATTTCTCATGAATCTTTCTACTGTGTTGTATCAAAAATTACAATTGGATCAGGTTGAGTAACAACTCAATTATAAAAATTTACGGTTCAATCGAGTCAAGTTAGTGCAAATTTCATATATCTCATGGGGCCACTGCTTTGTAGATTATAAGTTTAAGAGACAGAGAGAGAGAGGGGAATATGCAAGCACTTCAACCATATTTACTGTTTTCTGTTATAAAAAAAAATCAATCAAGCACTTCTATTTTGTTCTCCATTCTAGATAACCAAACAATTTACACTCAAGATTATATGTAACGTGGTAGTTATGATACTTTCGAGATTGGGGAGGCAGTTTGCATATTCGCCAAATGAATTCTCCCAACGAAAAGCAGCTCCATACAAGGCCTCTCTCACTACAAATTTATGGACTGGTCAGATATATGTAATTGTACCTCCTCCAACGATGCAGAGTGGCTACTTTCATCACTTCATCTCACAACGCTCAACTTACAATGGAGCAATCTTACCATTTCGCCCAGACCAACCCCCAATTTGCGATTTAGAGAGGAAAGATGTCATCTATGTTCCAAACGCAATACAGTTGCAGTGAGCATTTTGGTTGATCTATTCCAAGACTTCAGCTGGCCAAAGCCGCTTCCATGTGGAAATTTCGTGAGTACTGTGAATTTTCCTCATTCCTCCATAAAATCCATCGACTTCATTTCCTTTTTCTCGATGGTCTTTCCTGTTGATCGTCGTGCACCTCCACCGTGAACCAGGAGCATACTGGTTGAACTCTAGCACCACCATATCTGTCACCACAAATCCAGAATCAGAAAATCTGATAAGCATACAGTAAACACTTTCACCAGGGTTCGGGGTGGGCAGGGGGCCCCAGAAGGGGGGGGGGGGGGGTTGCGCCAGTGCCAACCTATATCGTTTGTAGTTTAGGTAATAACCTTAACTATTAAGAACCACCCAATGTTTTTTTGGGAAGGTATAAGATCAACATTATTACAACCTTCAAATATTATAAAATGCACCGTCTTGCTACAAGCTAATGTTTGATAATCAAACCTAGAAATTCAAAATAAGCAAAAGATTCTTAGCACCTTCCAATATTGCAATCGATAAATTGTGAATTCGAGTTCAGGAATCGAATCCTCAGAAATACGTGTAAATGTTCAATTTAAATGTGATACCGTGGCATCTTTGACACGTGTTATCACAATTTTGCCTACATCGTCCAGTGCAATCTAGTAAAAACCATATGTTGGAAATTCACTTTACCGCGTGCTAGTTTATAGGGATACCATGTGTCCATAGATAGAGACAGATAATATTGCCTGTCACTTAGCTCCCTTGCAACTTGTTATTGGCGGAAGTATTGTGCACTAGTTTTTTATAATGGGATCTCTAGATCAAATATGATGTCCAATATGTAATGAAGATTCACTCACATCAGCCAGCATAAAACAACAGTGGGAAAGGGGCTCTCTGGCAATGGCACTTTCCAACTTAAAAAAACAATATGCTCTGTTTGGTTGTCGAGCAGCCATATTAGAATAATGAAAATAATTCAATCTTTCATAATCCTAGCTCAAAAAGCAGAATCATTTCACCTCTACAACCAAACAAGCCGGAAAGAAACAATTAGGTCTTTTTCAACCAGTTGGTTGGCCTTAAATATTCCACAGAGACAGCACTTATGGCAATGTTGGGAGATATTATAACATAGTGATGAAGTTTCGTCTTGGGGATCAATTATATGGCACCAAGATGACCCACACATACCACAGATGGGAGTCAAGCAAGGGCCTACCATGAACAGAGGTCAAGTTCACAATAAAAAGCTATCTAGCCATCTCAACAACTTTCTGATCATTGTTAATGCCTTCATGCAAAGAATTTTCTAGACAAAGGAATACTGTACTGTACTAATTCAATATTGTATTGAAAAACTATGTCAAGTTGCAAAAATGATCAGAATTATTAGGTTCTTGGGATTGACCCTAAAAAGCATAAGATCAATCCTAAATAGTTGGGCAATCTCAAGTTTTCGACTTGATTCCAAATCGATCTTATTGAGTCCAAACTTGATATATTTGAATTGTAATTTGACATGATTATAACTTTTGCACATTATTTTAGGGGATGAGTTATATATCTCTAATAGTTATGTCGGAGAAGGATAAAATTAACTCACCACTTTCATGGCAACGGCAGTGACTGTGATTCCCATCACAAGATCCCAAGTGGCCTATAACACCATACCACCAGCCTGCATATACATGGCACACAAGGTCAAGCAGAGAATCTATGAAGATTTGTTCATATCTGCAAGGTGTCCCATACATTCAGCTTGCCTTTCAAAGAAAATTTGAGGAAGAATCACATCAATATATAAAGTTTATTCACTGATAGGACTCCCTACCTAACAAGAAAGACCAATCACTCCAATAATATGAATATTTATACAGCATAGTTGGGCATCACAAGTAATTGGGTTGAAAAAATTATAAGTAATCATTTATCCAAACAATACGTCATGAGCACTAATCGAGGAATCAGCTTCTTCAAAATAAAGAGAAAACCACATCCTATTTACCTCTTTTAGATCCAATTGTAGGTGAGACTTGAGAGCATCATACATCGACTACAATCTGTAATTTTTGTTGGACAACATTGTAGATGATATTCCAAGCAAAAAATTATCTAGCACAAGGTATCTGAAGAAATCAATTAGGTCCCTACTAAGCAGCTAAACACTTCTTATGCGCTGCAAATCTGCTTTTTGACAAAACATTTGAAACAACAAATGGGGAAGCCATTAGCCATCAAAGTTGGCACGGAAGTCTTTCTTCTTTGACACACTTCCTCCATATGAAAAGGATCTTTAACCAGCTACCTACTACCTACTACCTACAACTTCAGATAAAGAAAAACAAAAATCAAAGGGTAAATGACAATTTTTTCCCTAAAATTTTAAAAATTGTGTGCATCCCCTCCGAGAATAAAAATCTCACACTGCACCTTTTATTTGGGGGGCATCTTGCAATCAGTTAAGGAAAATTAAGAGTGTAATGCGAGACTTTAAAAATCTATCAAGTAACAAAGTGATATTCACCCAAGGTAGAAAGAGAAGTTTCAAAATAAACCAAACATGACACTGAATTAGTGAGAATTAGATGAAGGAAAATATAGAGACGTGCAAATTAGAACAGAGTATAGAATGAAGAACAAACCATAGGGGAATTCTTTGTTTCTTCTCCACTGAATCTCAATGTGATCACCGGGGCATAATTCATTCAAACAATCAGAAATATGAAGATCATGGGGAGATGTACCAACAGGGGGTGCCCTTATCCTATCCCATGTCACCCCACTCTCTAATGCTACTGACCTCCTACCATGTGGTGGATATCTGCAATAAAAAGTCCATGTGAAGTTCAACCACCCATCAAACAGACTATATGTTATTAAATAGAAGGCACTGTAGGAATTTACAATAAAAAAAAACAAAAAAAATTAGTTCGCGTCATTGCACTCGAGAAAGATCAAATATACGCAATCTTATCTAGTGCAACAAGACTGTTTTTGCGCCGCGAAACTGTTTTTGAAACTCTAACAAGTAACAAGTGACACTTGGATGAATGAAGTAAGGCATCTCTCCAAGTACCTGGCCTCGAAAGTACCCGTATGGGGATCATAGTTAAGCTTGGCATCATAGCATGATAACATAAATCCAACATGCCCATTCTGCAGAACAAGAACCAACACTCTGTCATTGAAAAAACAGATTGAATCCTACTGACTTCCCAAAAACATCATAAGTGAAGAGACTGAAACAGAATAAACGCGTAAAATGAGGCTATGATCAATACCTCGCGGTTATAGACCTGAGCCGGAAACCAGAACTTGCCGGCCTCAAGGGCAAGATACCAATGCATAATTGAATCAACTGGCAGAGAATTCTTCCTCGTGCTATTATTTTCAAAATTAGATCTAACTAATGAAAGAGGCCACAGCTTATAGAGATAACCCATCAAGCCTCTTTGATTGCCTTGCTCAAAGAAGCTCAAATCTTTTCTTGAGGCAACATGAAACTGCCACTCCCGGAACGCGGCTGAATCAATAATTCCACCCCATTTCTGTTTCATGTGTTTTTCCCAGAGATAGTCACTCATACATCTCTCCCTTAAAGAACTACAAACACCAGCCATCCTACAAAGCCCATCTGGTGGAAGCCTCTCAAGAATGCATTCCAATACCAATTCAGGCAAATCTAAAAGGGACATATCTCCATTTAGCTCAACATTCTCAACTTTTGAAGCAAGAGCCGCCTTCTTGATTGACATTTTTGAGGGTATTAAGGTGATACTAACTGAAAGACTATTATTTATCCACTTGATCACAAGAAAGAATGGGAAATCTTTCCAAAACCAGGGTGTTATCAATCTCATCTCACAAGCCCACTGTGGAAGTGGCTTCAGGGAAAGAAATTTGTGGAAGAGAACGAAGGAAAAGCAAGTGATCAAGAAGAAAAGCATTTGCCAAAGGTAATAGTCTTATGGGTAGGATAAAAGTTGGACATAAATACTAAGGGGAGATCAAAAGTGAGTCATCAATTGTGGAAAAGCAATGGTAAATAAGGAGACACAGATTTGTCTTCTCTTTCTTCTCAATCCCACTCAAAAAGAGATGCAGTACCCCTTTCAAATTATGGGTTTTATTGATTTGACGAAGCCCACCAAAACCCAGAAGTGGGGCCTCGTCAAAGTAGACAACTCAAAGAGGGTCACCAGTTGATTCCGCAAGGCTCATGAATAAGCATGGCTGAAACTCACAGAATTCAGTCTAAAATCCAAAGGAAGTAAAAAATTTCCTTAAAAAATGACTACCACTGGCTATGATCATAAACAAGACCTTTTATAGATTGACCCTAAACAGCTGTCAAATTATATAGAAAATAAATATTAGAAAAAGAGAGTAAATGGGAATTGTTGGAACAGAGAGAATAAGAAGGTGGGCATTCAGATCAGTTATGGGTTTCTGACACCTCAAAATCCCAATGGAAGTTGGGTATGAGTCTAGATACAAAGACCCTTTATCCAAATCTCTGAGTTCTTGCGAATCAAACAACTCTTGGAAGACAATGAGGTGGGAAACAATATATGGGTAGTTGGACTTGAATCCAAATTAGGTGTAACCAACAACTAAAGATTTGTGCACCAAGTAAAATATTAAAGAAAGCAAACTTATTGAAGAAACGACTGAGACAAGAGAATCCTTGGTGGGCTGAAGAAAGATATGGAGACTGATGAAGAAGATGATGATGGAGCTTAGGAAGTTGTGGGGTCTTCTTCAGTCCATCAAATTCTTCTCCATCACAACTCACAAAATCGTCCTCCACCCACAGAAACCTCAATGCCCGTCTCTCTCTGTGTGTGTGTCTCTCTCTCAAGCACAAGAACAAATGGGTACTGGGCCCAAAATACAGAAGAAACAAAAACCGTTTAATTTATTACCTGATTGGTGTATGGGTGGTTTACAGTTAAAGGGCGTTTTTTTGAGTGTTTTTGTGTGGATATCAAAACGACGATGGTCTCTCTCTATCTCTCTCTCTCAGAATGCTCGAACAATTGGGAGGAAATACCGGCCCACCGGTTAAAGAGACCGCGGGAATGACATATGATTGCAATCACAGATATTATTGATGGTTAACAATTTAACACGGGGGATAAAGTTTAAGGGTGTCCAAAAAATAATAATAATTTCCCTATATAATATTGAAATTTCTAAAATATTAAATTACACTTTATAAAAAAAAATATATATAATTTAGGTAATTAACAATCAATCTTGAATTTAATTATCTCTTATTTTAATTTGACCATTAAAATTTATAATATTTATAATTGATCTTAATATTTTATGATTATATTATTTTGAACTGGAAAAATTTTAGCCACACACTTATTCTAGTTTTTATTATATATTTAAGGACATCATCTCTATCATCAAAAATATCATTGACATCTCTTCTAATTTATATAAAAATATTAATAACATCTCATATCATTAAACCACTATTTTTAACAAAAACAAATTTATCTAAAATACTAAAAATGACCCTACATAAACTCCAAATAATTTTTCTATATAAAATTTGATTAAAATTTGAACCAATTAAAATTTATTTTTTTACATATTAAAATTCGAGTTAATTAAAAAAAAATTCTACATATTAAAATTTGAGCTGATTAAAATTCGATTCGTGCTGATTAATTTTATTTTGTTTAATTTTAAAATTCGAGTCTATTAAATTTTTTTACATATTAAAATTCGAGTTAATTTGAACTTTACTTGGCGTAATAGCGTCAATTAAAATTCAATTCGAGTTGATTAAAATTTATATTTTTCACTTATTAAAATTCGTGTCAATTAAAATTTAATTCATTAAAGAGTCGATTATTTTTTTTATGTATCAAAAT
>CAUOFW020005937.1:0-25580 GCA_963454935.2 Ilex paraguariensis
AAGGTAGAAGTTGGTTCTACTGGTATGAGTTCATTCTACTGGTAGAAGTAAAACAGAGAGTTGTTCTACCACTAGGTGACTACTATCGAACTAGTAGGTTTGAAACAGCAAGGTGTTTCTACCAGTAGAAGAGAAGGTCAACCAATTCCTACAAAATAGTGAACAGTTCTATCGGCAAGGCATTTTCTGCTTCATACCGATAGGTTACTATATTTTCCAACAGTGAAGATTCCTAAGTAAAGTGAATTAGCTAAATTATTTGAAGGTTGCGATTGGTAGATGAAAAAGAATATTTTCAGCAGCAAATCCTCTATAAATACCAAGGGTTAGCTGCTAGAGAAGAGATCTCCAATTCATCATTCAATTCCTTAATTTCTTCACCAAACATTCTTTCTCTCCTTCCTAGGTTTTACACCTAGTCTTCTTCTTTAAAGCTTTCTCCATTGTTTTACATTTGAAGCTTTGTTAATTTCAAGTAATTCATTCGTACAACACATTTACTTTTGATTCTTCTTGTGAACAAGTTACATTACTACCATTCAATTCAAGGAATTTACTTTCCTTCCAATTTCAATTCTTGTAATTTTCAATTCAAGTTGTAAAACCCAAGAAAATTAAAATTTTATGGAAAAAGCGAAAAACGGTAATTAGTCGTTACGATATGAGTCAAAAACCTGAATTTTTTTACAACTCCAATGACGAAACTAACCTGATTGTTAGATTTGTATCGTAAAATCTAGCTACCCAGTCAATTTTTGTTGAATTCTGAGATAGACAGATTTTTCAGGTTTTACAAGGCGATAAGGTGTCGCACTACTAAAATAAACACAATCAAATTTTATTTGCGAAACCTCAAAAATAATTTAAACGTAGTTCAATAAAAATGCACTAAACTTAACACATAACAATATTTAATTGATTCGGGATAAAATCATATCAGAAAGACCAAGGCGTGTAGTGCAATGAGGGTCAAGCAAATGAGGAGTATAAAAAGGAGGGAAAATCAGACTTTTGCCCCATATTCTTCAGCCCATTTCCAGATGGCGGGAGAGAAAGAAGAGAGAAAGAAAAAGAAAAAGAGAAAAGTCTCCCTCCCCACCTTCTTCCTTTGATTTACAACGATCCGACCATCGGATTTCTTCAATCCAAGAACTAAAGTCGTTCTACATGATAAGACCTACAAAACCATACCAAAGATCGTGAGTTTCTCCATAATCTCAAAGATGGAATTTTTGGGATCAAGCTTGGGAGGCATGATTTTGAGCGTTTAGAGCTTCTAATACGTGGATATACGCTACAAGAGGTAGGGTTCCATTCCTAACTAAGTTTATTTCCAACCTAGAGTTGAAATATGAAATAGGTAGGGTGTTAGAGATGTATTCTCATGTTTAGCATGCACCTAGTGTAGCTAGGATATGGAAAATAGGTATAAGAATATGCTAAGACCAATTCTTGTATTATTTGGTTTGATGAAATTGCTTGATGTGGAATTCATGAACAATGTATTGTTTGGACATGCTATGTGTTTACATTTGTGCCTTATAGTTTCTGATAAAATTCCTATGGATGATTAAGTGTGTTATTTGAATGAAATGTGCAACATGGTTATTGATGTATGAAATGTTAATATATGCTTTATGATATAATTGTTTATGAAAAATGAATATTTTCATTATATGTCGTATGCTATGATGAGCATCTGAAAGAAAGTGTAATTGTACAATTTGATTACATAATGACATGTAATGTAATTGTAAATTACATTTGCATATGCAGGGGTAACATTGCATTCGTGGGCATTTGATATGATTGTGGGTGTGTGTGTGTATTTTTTGATCAAACACCATCCTTGGTGGGTTGATTCGTGAGCTTGAGAAAGTTGGACCTAGGTTAGGCAGAAAGGCAAAAGGGCAGGACTCTCCCTCGAGTGCAAGACCCGGTAATTTTGAATATGCACTCCCGTTGGTATTAAGTCCATAAAGTGTGTCGGTGTGTGCAGAACCGTTGGTGGAAGTCCATAGATATCATGTCGGTTGGGTACCCATTGGTGGAAGTCCATAAATACCCACCCCAAGAAAGACACAAGATGTCATAAAATGCTCATTAGATGTCTAACATCAATAGTGGGGGCTTAGAATACCCGGATGCATGTGCATGGCATGGCATGTGTTATTGGAGCCGGTGAAGGGTTCAAGTTTACATTGCATGCGTGAGTTCCATCTCATGACATGGCATGAAATAGTAACATTCAATTATGACACATATATTTGAATAGATGTTTGATGTGATTAATTGCATGTGACATTTCATATGCATCTGGGTTTGGGAGTGCCTCTTGAGAATATTCTGTATTGAGTGTGGCTCACCCTTTATGGGGATATATATTTCAAGTGTTGAACAACCCTAATCGAGCGGCCCTTACTTGGACCTGTGTAAAGAAAGAGTTGGGTTGTGGTTTTTAAATTGTATTTTGTAATCAATTATGTAATTGTGTTTTGGCCTTGTATTAATCACGTACAAAAATTGTATTTTGACAAAGGCATGTAATAGGACATTATTCTTTTGTAAAACAACTGAATGGAATGGGTATTGGATGAGTTGTGTGGTTAAAAGTTGAGTTTTGATAAATTTGGAAAAATCTGGGCTCTAGAAAATGGTATGTCACAGGTATTGGCATTCGAAGAGCTCAAGTACCAATACATAGACTCACAAGTATCGATTCCCCGATAGTTAGTGGGCTTAGGTACTGGTACTTATGCTCACAAGTACCGGTACCCCCATAGATAGTGGGCCTAGGTACTGGTACCACTGCTTAAAGGTACTGGTACCTGGCAAATAGAAGATTTAGGTACCGGTACCATTTATCTAAGGTACTGGCACCTCGTCTAGAAAATTGGAAAATTGAAATGTAACATCACCGAGCCTTCACATCTGGAGCACTCTTTTTTGGATGATGTAAATGGACAAATATTAAACCTCTACCTTGTGAATGGGGGTTAACGATGTGGTATCGGGTTATATGGTACTCATGGATAATTCTGCAGGCTGATGGGTAATCAACGGATTCCGAAAGGACCCCCGAATTTTGGGGCATCACACAAGTTTTCTTTACTGTCAATTATGATTATGTCTTCTTTAATTTCTTTTATTTTAAATTTCATAATGAGTGAGTAGTCCTACTCTGATTATCGGATGAGGGAGTCTCATCTGTGAATTGGGATTTTGACTTAAACTAGGGTTTTTCACTGATTGAGTTATTTGGGTTAATTGAATGATTAAAGTTGAAAACATTCTTAATATGTATATCTTCTTGCTTACCATTAGACAATTAGGTTTAGCACGGGAAATTCTTGAAATTACTACAATTGAGGTGATTATAATTCTTTCAAAATCAATTTATTTAATTTGAATACACATTTGTTATTTACAATTGGGTGTTTAATGAATATTTACCATTTGAGTGCGTTCACTCTAGTCATTTCCTTTCAATCCCAAGAAACTGAATATCTCAAAGATTGACTTAGGCCTCTCCAAACTCATAACTCCCTCAACCTTCTCTGGGTCCACTGACACACCCTAAAGCAGACACCATATGTCCCAAAACCTTCAACTCTGTCAGACAAAATTCACATTTACTAAATTTAGAGTAAAATTGATGGTCTCTCAATGTCTGGAGAACAATCCTCAAGTGACTCTTATGCTCCTCCTCAGACTTGGAGTAGATCAAGATGTCATCAACAAAAACTACGATGAACTGGTCAAGATAAGGTTGGAACACCGTGTGCATGAGATCCATGAATGTCGCTAGTTCATCAAATTCAAAGGCGTAACTGTGAACTAAAAATGCCCGTATCGTGCCCTAAATGCTATCTTAAAGATATTGGCATCCCTAATCCTTAACTGATGGTATCCTGTGCACAAATCTATTTTGGAGTAGACTCGTGCCCCTCTCAGTTGATCAAAAAATCATCAATCCTCGGTAGTGGGTACCTACTCTTGACAGTGATCTGAATCAACTGCCGGTAGTCTATACAAAGTCTAAGAGTTTTGTCCTTTTTCTTGGCAAACAACACTAAAGCGCCCCAAGGTGAGGTACTCATTCTAATTAAACCCTTGGCCAAAAATTCTTGCAATTGGACATTGGGTTCTTGCAACTCTACAAGTTCCATTCTATGAGGCGTCATATAAATAGAGGGATGCACTGGGTTGTAACTCAATGGTGAAGTCTACATCCCGATATGGAGGTAATCCCAGCAACTCGTTAGGAAAAACGTTCACATACCCACAAACTACATGAGGTAGACCCAACTCCTATCTCGCCTCATCCTCAATTGTAAGGCTCGCAAGCTAACCTATCAGTTGTCCGTACCAACGAGAGTTATACACAACTTGGGATATGTCCATGACCCTAGGGTCCACAATGTGTAGAATCCCTGAGATCTTTAACTCCCAACCTTGACATATCTAATCAATACGAACCCTAGCACCTAGGGGAGAGCTAAAATGCAATGGTTCCTTTAAGGCATCAACCTCTAGGCCTAAATTTCTCACACAGGATGCAGTGATGGATGAATGAGATACACTCGAATCAAATAGTACCCTTGTCTATAAGCAAAAAAGTAGAAATGTACCTTAAATCATTGACTGATCCACCAGCTCAGTTTGAGGTTTGATGGCATAGATTCACCCCTAGGTCCCTAAAGTCCTTGCCTGTAAACCCTATCATCATCCCCGACCTAAATCCTAGCCCAGCTAGCCTGATTATGGAATTCCTGCACATAAAGTGGTAGGGGCCTGTGTAGCAGCCCGGCCCATGATGGGGGAGGGAGGAATGAAAAATATTTGTGGATTCCCCACTGATGACTGGGTCTTGATATTCCGTAACTCTGGAATCCCTACCTCTAAGGACAATCTTGTTTCAAGTGACCCAACTGATGGCATATATAGCAAGTCCTCTGGCTACCCGAATAGGTGGCCCTGAGATTTGTCCCACCTTGGGAGGAATGACCTTGGCCTTGGCCTTGATCCTACCCCTAAGCTCCATGTGGGGTAGCGTCCATTGATTCTTCCCCAAACTATAAGAAGATGATTGACCCTCTTTATTTTTTTTCTTTAGCACCGACTTCCTGGATGCTCTTAGCATCTTCTACCTCTCTCTCAATAGCCATGGCCGTCTCGACCATTACGTCTAAATCTTATAGGCGGTGGCCCACAATCTTGCTCCGGATAGACAACTTCAAGCCATCCTCAAATCTTCTCACTTTGGCCAAATCTATGGCCACATAATCATCAGTGAAACAGGCTAGCTCGATGAACTTAGCCACGTACTCCAATCACCATCATAGTCCCCTACTTCAAATCTAAGAATTCTTGGGCTTTCGCTTGCCGAACAGCCAACAAGAAGTACTTGCCCAAGAATAGCTCACGAAACTCTCTCCAAATCATTGCCTCTATGTTCTTCGAGGCCTTTGCCAAATCCCACCATAGATGGTTCTCTCCCTCAAGCTGGAATGCAACTAGCCTTATCTTAGTGGCGACGGATGTGATTTCTATAACCTCCAAGATCTTGTCTACTTATTGAAACCAATGGTCAGATTTGATTTCGAACCCCCTTGGCCCATGTTGGCACTGGCTTGAATAAAGGTGGAAGTCATCATCCCATAGCCTCCATGTAGGCTTGTTGATCAAAGGCCGGTGGTCGTTGGTGATAAAGCAATATACTAAAAGCTTACTTTTGTAGTGAAACTCATTTTATTAATTAATAAGAGTTTTTTTTTTTTTCCATTTTATTGAGAATCTTTGTGGACAAAATATTTGCATTTTGGCATGCATTTGTGTCTTATATTTTATATTGTAAATAATCTGGTGTGTAGAGTTTAGTTTATGCATAGAAGACCAGATTATCGAATCATTTTATAATATGAGTATAGGTTCACAATCCTAGATAGAATTGGACACACCATTAGTATGATTGTAGTGTAATATTCTGACATAGTCTGTCTTGACTATAAGAGACTGTATGAAATCTCAGATTATTACACTAGTACACTATGTGTATTGAACAAACTCATATTGAGATTATTATCTTTTACTGACTAAATAAGGTAATAAATTTCTCATGATTATTATGATTACTTGTGCTCTTAGTCCCGAAATATTTAATTGTCACATGCATATAATGTTTCTCACTTTAATTCATCAAAGAATGAGATTCATATTGAGTCAATAAGCTCAGTGAATTGGGAGACGATGTTATTTGTATGGTGGAAATTAATTATTAAAGCAAACCACGTCCGGGTATTTAAATGACTTAATGTTATCCTCTTGAGGAAGCTCATAAGTTTTGTCCATGTAAAACCCTACAAGTGGATTTAATTATCCGACATGACAAAAAAGATAAGTGGTAAGGTCTCAAAGAATAAAAAAAATCAATTAAATATACTTGTTAGTAATTTATTAAATTGATGGTCATCTGTAATCTTAATTATGGGAAGATTATTAAGCATATAATAATAAGGAGCTTGAAACATAATTTTGAGTTAAGGCTTAGGAGATCAATAATAAGTTTTTTAGTGGACTAACTTATTATTAATGGACTATAGCATGTTTGTTCTAGGTTGAACATAGGAATCTTATGTCCATTGGAAGCCCGACCCTTATTTCTCCTTAGGATTTCTGTCGTAACCTATATATAGATGTCTAGGCTCTCTAAATCATTATCACCTTGATTACTCATGTTTACTAGGGAGGCTGAGAGAGAGAAAGCAGAAATTCAGAGGTCCTTACAGCCCACACTGCATCTGAATTTTGGTGTTGGGGATATAAAATAGAAGATCGTGAGGTTCATCGTGCTGCTTTCTGCGTCTTCTTTATATTATGTGTTCATGCTGAGACGAGATCAATCCAGAGCGATCTCGAAGGTAAACCCTAGTTCCGCTTTGTAGGGTTTTAAAGAAAAAAATTTTGTATTTGATACATAAGCGCTTAACAATGATTCTTGGGACTTCCATTCCAACAGTTGGTTGTTGTTCCGCCCACCCCCTCGGTTGTTCCAGTGTACTCTTCCTTTGTTTGTCATCTACACACACGTAAGGTAACAATAAAGCAAAAATTGGAATCCCAAAGTAGGTATCAAAGTCAAAACATTGGGAATTTTCATTTTGTCTCACTAGTAGGAGGTGTGCCACCCACTAGTAGACACCTAATCGTAAACTTTCTCATTCTTTCTTTTCGGACCCCTAAGGTTATGTTTTCTAACCTTAGTGTCTCATTTTCATACACATAGAATCATGTTTATAATCACATATCACACAACATGTAACATTTAATGCACATAACATGTAATACATATTGGATGCAATGACCAAGATCCATGCCATGCAAGCCCTAGGTAAATCAAGAACCTAGACTCTGATACCAAGCTATGACGCACCAAAATTTAGGGGTCCTTTCTCAAACCGTTGATCACCCATCAAACCGCGGAAGTATACCGTGAGTATTGCATAACTCGATACCATGTCAATACACCCTTAGTCACATGATTCGCCTAATTTACCCCCACAAATTCAAGCTCCGAGCGTTAATTCGCGAATCTAGAGTGAATTCGCACTAAATCCGCAAATTCAAATTTCTGAATTCTTGAATTCAAAATAATAATTCACCACTCAAAATAAACTACAGAAGTCAAGCCAAAATTTTTGGCTGACCCCAATTAAAAAAAAACTTATTATTGAGTCCAGTTGTACAATGCACCACAGAATGTTTCACGCGAGACCCAATGCAGAAGTAAACACAAAGGGCTGCCTTTTTTATAGGCAATTTCTAATCTGAGTTTTGTCTTCCTAATCGATTTGGGATAAAGGTGTACAACGTAGATTTTAGCACAGCAGAAAAATACCTTAAAGCTTCTAATCAAAATTATTTTTAACTCCATTTATATTTATATTTTTATATGGGACTCAAAATCTAAATTAATAGTTAAAAATTTTAAATATTTTTTCTTATATTTGTATTTTAATAATTTTTATATATGTAATTATGTATAGTATGATGCTCTCAAGGCGCTCCTGCTTTCAAAGTTTTTTGAATTTTTTCACTCTCACTCTCGAGGTTACACTCCATTCATCGGGATCATTACCAAAACAAACTTTGAGCAGAGCCTCCCTCATATCGGAGCACTACCTAACACATAACCTATATCAATAATTTGAGCTTTTGATTATTCATTTATATCCTCTATAGAGGTCGTTCAAATAGTCAATGCCCCTTAGTTTTACATTTTAAAATTCCAAATTTTGGGACAATGTACTTGTACCTCTTATACGTGGTATCGATACCTGGGCCTTCTGTTTACCTAGTATCAATAACAATATACATTGGTACTAGTACTCGAGCCCACTATTTGCTAAGTATCAGTACCTATGTATTTTCATATTGGTACCTGAGCCCATTGTCCATCGGGGTACTAGTACTTGATGTCTAGGTACCAATACCTAAGCCTACTAGAATCCAGGCACTGGTGCCTATAGGTTTAGGTATGGGTACCTGGGTCATTCGATAGCATAATACTAATACTTAATCACTTAGGTACTGGTACTTGAGCTCAAATTTTCTCCAAATCTTTTAGTTTTCAACTCTTAGCCATCCAAACTCATTCCATGTTTGAACATTCATTCATTTACATGAAAAACATTGTCCCAAGAGTTCATTGCATATACCCTTTACACAAATTGACAAATTTAAAAAATTACATATTTGATTACGAAAATGTAATTTAAAAAGCCATATTTTGGCTTCCTCATCAATAAGGACCAACTGAAGGCCGTCCACCAGTGCTTGTCCAACACCTAAAATACGTTCTTATAAAGAGTAAGTCACACTCAATAGGGTATCTTCCAAGGAGGCTACTCTCCAACCCAGATGCACATGAAATGTTCACATGCAATTCATCAATCAATCATCCATTCAAGAATATACAATTCATAAATGACTACTAGAATGTCATGTCATGTCATGAGATGAAACTCACACATGCAATCCAGCCCGAGTCCTCCACCGGCTCCCATAACATATATCATGTCATGTGTATGCATCTAAACATTCCAAGCCTCCGCCATTGATGTTACACATCCAATAACTATTTTATAAATTTTGGGTCTTTCTTTGGTGAGTATTTGTAGACTTCCACCAATGAACTTTCACCAACACGACATCTATGGACTTTCACCAATAGCTCTGCGTATGTTGACACTTTATGCGCTTAATACCAACAGGAGTGCATATCTGAAATTATCGGATCTTACAACCGAAAAAGAATCTAACTCTTCTTTCTAACCTCAACCCTTGTTTTCAATGCAACCCATGCAACTCAGCAGAACCTAGGTCCAACTTTCTCAAGCCCACGTATCAACCCACCAAGGATAGTGTTTGATCAAAACAATGAACGCACACCCACACTCATGTCGAATGCCCACGAATGTGATGTTACCTGTGCATATGTAAATATGATGAACAATTGCAATTACCATATCTCTAGCAATCAACTTTACAATTGTAAATACAATAGCATGTTCATCATATCATAAGCCTAGCATGAGCATATTTCATCTCCATATAAACTTCCAATTTCTCAATGTACATTATATCATAAAAATATATAATTGCATTCCACAATCATATAAAAGTATGTCATAGCATATTCTATACACATAACACACTTAATCATTCTTAGGCATTTTAACAATTACCTATACGGTTGAAGCACCTATACATTTTAACAAGCATACCCAAGTCAACACAAATCCTCATGAAATTCCAAAGCAAGCAATTTCATCAACACCCAATCATGAAAGATTTGGTTTAAACACATTATTATATGCATTTCCATCTTTTAATACACGAGGATGTGTTATACGTGAGATTTCATCTCTAACACCCTACCCATTTCATATTTCAACCCTAAGTTGGAAAAAAAACCTAGTTGGGAAAGGAATCCAACCTCTTGTAACGTAATACCACGTAGAAGAAACTTCAAAAAACCCAAATCAAGCTTCAAACCTTTGATCCCAAAAATTTTGTTTTCAAAATTTTCGTAAAACTTGCAATCTTTGGTACGTACGCATAGCTTTTGTCACATAGAACAACCTTTGTTCTTTGCCTTAAAAGATCTGACGATTGAGTTGCCATAAATCGAAGAGAGAAGCTTAAAGAACTTCAAATCTCTCTCTCTCTCTTTTTTTATCTATGTTTGACTGAAGAATAGGGAGAAAAATCTGATTTTTCTCCCCTTTTATACCCTTTAAAAGCTTGGCCTGTAATGCACCACACCGTCTTTTCTGATCCGATTTCATCCCAAATCAATTAAATCTTGTCTCATTTTATTTTTGGTACATTTTTATTGAACTAAATTTATATTATTCCCTAGGTTTTCATAACTAAAATCTGATTGCATTTATTTTAGTCATGTGACTCCCGTTCGCATCGTAAAATGCGAGAAATCTAACTCTCAAAATTCAACGAAAATTGACTGAGTAACTAAATTTTGCAAGATGAAACCAATGGCTAGGTCCGTTTCATCATCAAAATTCTAAAACAAAAAATTGTGTTGTCAAACCGTATGGTAATGAATAATTACAATTTTACCATTTTTAATAAAATTTTAAATTTTCCAGGGTTTTACAAGCCTAGCTACGAGTGCAAAAGTCTCATTAAAATCAATTCCTTTAACTTAGGTGTACCCTTGTGCAACTAGCCTACCTTTGTTCCTAACAACTACATCCTACTCATAGAATTTATTTTTGAAAATCCATTTAGTTCCAATTACATTGGTGTCTTTAGGCCTAGGTAACAAGTTCCAAACATCACTCTGTGTGAATTGGCTTAGCTCTTCTTGCATGTAAATAAGCCAATTTTCATGTTCAAGTGCCTCCCCAACATTCTTAGGTTCAAACAAGGAAACATAGCAATTGAACCAGTTCATCTTATAGTTATCGCCTAGTTCTTACTCCTTTGTTCGAATTTCCAAGTATGTCACTTAGTTTATGCCAAGCCCAAACCCACAAAGGTGTTGGTTTGGTGATAAGGTCATTTTCTCTTTTTTGGGGTTGAAGTAGGTTCTGGTTTAGCTTTATCTCATATTGGCTTAGTCATTCCTTCATCCTCCTCTCTTTCATGCACAAGGTCATCTCCCGTATCATCAATGACCCCGTATCATCAATGACCATATTTATTGATTACATTACAATAGATGTTCTCATATTGAACACTCGATAAGCTCTACTATTTGTGGAGTAACCCAAAAATATGCCCTCATCACTTCTGGAATCAAATTTTTCTAAGTTTTCTCAATCTCTAAAAAATGTAGCATTTGCTCCCAAAGACTCGAAAATACTTGAGGTTAGGCTTTTTTGCCTTCCAGATTTCATGATGGGAACCAATGTGGCCTACTTTTAAAGATCAATTGCAAGTTTGAGATGGACCAATTAGAAGATAAAGAGCCAAGACGATCAAGGTAGCAATGCAAGGATTGGTGCAATCCACCTAGGATGAATCTAACAAGAGCCCAACACTCAAGAAGGGCTTGAAAAAAGGAGAACAAGTTTTGATCCACTTGATCCAAGGGCATTTTTGAGAGAAAGGGGCAGAAATTTTAGTCTAGGGTTTATCATGTTTATGGAAGGGTATTTAAAGGATGTAACCGGCCACTTCAAGAGGTTAGAAAATATTGAATTTTAATTATGAGTTGAGTTTACTCCCCCTGTTCTTGATTGAACTTTTGAACTTATCAAAGATAATTCACAACCTTTGTGATGTTCCTCCTTATAATTTGGGTTCTTGAGACAGGTTTTTCAATGGGTCTAGATTTTAATATAATATAGGTTCTTGAAACGAGCTCTCAACGAGTTTAGATTCTCCATCCATAGGCTTGAGTTTGAATTTCTTGGATTATTTTTCCAATATTATTGTTGGGTCTCAAAGCAAGTCGATTGGGGTTCCCATCATTTCATAGGGGGTCTGACACGTGTCAAGTCTGAGGTACACTAAATTAATAATGTAGCATGAAGTATTTATCGCCTTAGCCTAATAACCTTCTGGAAACCCTTTGCTATGAATCAAGACTCGAGCCATCTCTTGAATCACTTTACTCTTTCTCATTATGGTGCCATTTTTTTGTGGGTCTTGGGTGCAAAAAACCTCGTGGTTAATCCATGTTTATCAAAGTAAGCCCAAAAGTCATAATTATCAAATTTCCTACCATGATCATTTTGGATGCTAGCAACTTTTCCTATGGCTTCACCTTGTTCAACTTGAGTTTTCTTGCAAATGTTTCTACAGCTTGCAAAAGCCTCAGAATTCTCTAAAAAAATGCAAACCAAGTGTACCTAGAGTAATCATCTACCATGAGTAAGACATATCTCTTACCGCCTACGCTCTCAGTTTGTGTAGGACTCATGATATCCATGTGTATTAAGCTCTAGGGGTCTCTTAGTAGTGATGCTCTATAATTTTTTGTAAGGAACTTTGGTTTGCTTCCCTAATTAACATGGTGCTATTATCACTCAATTTCTTGATGCTAATTAGGTTTGCCTTCAACCCTTCCACATAAAGGACATTATCCACCTTTGGCATGCTCAATGGTTGAATGAAACCCTTTTCAACAACCTTGGAGATACTCTCATCTCCAAATGTGACAGTTCCACTACTACATTTCTCCAACACGAAGAAGTGGGACTTCTCTCTAGTCATGTGCCTAGAAAAACCACTATCAAAGTACCATTTATTACCCACTTGGGCTTTCAATATAGTGTGAACTACAAAACACTACCCAATGACTAAGTCATACAACCATTTTTATACAGATATGGAAGAAATGGACAAAAATGTCTACAAGTATCAAAAATTAGGGCAACCATGCTCTAATACCCATTGTTGTTCCAAGAGGGGGAATCTGATGTGGATCTTCTCTCATGATTACACAAATAAAGACCAAGACTCTACACCTAGAGGTGGGTGCAACGCCCCAAAACCCACCCTAGATGGCATTACAAACTAAAAACCATTCACATCATGAGCGCAACTAAATAATTCATCCATAAAAAAATTTCATACATCAAAGGTAATCTTTACAATCTCGTTCCCAAAAGAATACGCCAAAATATGACGAATATATCTCCAAAAGAATATGATCCCAAAGTAAGATAATTACATCCCAAAAGAATTAAACATAAACTCGCAACAGAATTACAAAAGAGTCTAGACTTCACAATATTTTCAAAGTAAATTTCCTAGTCTATAATAAAAAGTAATGTTGTTCTAAGCGTCCATCTCGGGATCAACATGCCCGTATATGGGAATCTCCCAATGTGCCGGTTCCTCAATTCTCAAATCCTCCTCTAGTACATAATCTGAAAAATGTAGTTTGTAGGGGGGTGAGCACTAAGCTTTGTAGCAACATTTCTCCCAAACTCGAACAAGGTTTAGAAAAGCATATAAAAATGGTCAGTCACCTTTCACAAATAACATATATGAATTTTGAAAGAAAACCGGGACATTTAAATAGATCTCAAGTTTAAGCAACAGTAATAATTTAATGCATAAGTGAAACCAATATACAACTAATAATCCATTCCACCATAAACCGTTTCTCCCAAGTTCTTGCGGAACCCCATACGTCTCAAAATTCTTGTAGAAACTATTTCTGGTACAATGAACAATAACCCACCACTGTATTCGTATCTCTGGTATGAAGTAAAACTGCGCATAGATACCATCAAAAATATGATGGCCCACGTATAACCCACACAAAACCTCGTAAGGATGTCCAACCTTTAGAAAGGGCGTATGCCAACACCATGGTAGTGACGTATCCAACCAAAGAGTAGTATACTAACCCCTTTTTCCACGGTAACCCGTAAGCGATAATGGTTTAGTCCTCGCAAGGCACTAACCTCATTACTAGTGGTAGGACAAGTTCTAACCCACACGGAGTAAGAAGACGTCTATTCACTCCAAGATACCCGGCCAATAGTAGCACATGTTTATACAACAATCACACAAGAGATACAATACCAACAATTTCCTCAAATAACACATAATTCCATAAATCCCAAATTTCAAATGTAGTATTTCAATAGAGCACGTGAAGAAAATGCAAGAGATCATCATCAATATCATTTTAGTACTCAACTCAAAGCACTAAATTATTCTAAGTCAAGAACAAATGAAGAATCAAGAAAAAAGTCCATCTCTTTTGAAAACTAGGGTTTTATATCAAGAAAATGAGATTTCATGGATATTCAACCCTAACTTGTGTAAAATATGGTAATAATTACAAGAAGACCAAGAAAAGATGATTTCATAGCAAATATATAAGATTTAGAGTCAAAAATACATATATATTAACCCTAGCATCAATGGACAAGAATGGAAGAAAACCCCCTACCTTGGTGTTCTTGAAAGCAAACTAGGGCTTTGATCCAATCCAATCTGTAAATCTCCTTTGATCTTGTATTTTTCCCACTATTTCTTCCTCTCTTTGGTTTCCTAGGGTTAAAAATGTTGAAATGGGGCTAATGGTGTGAAACCCGGGAAAAATTTGAACCTTTTATAAAAAAAAAAAAGGGCAACATGGTAATTTGTTATTATAGTGCGGGTCGAAAATTGGTATTTTTTAGACCTCGGATGATGAAACGGACCTTACCGTTGGATTCATCTCACGAAATTTAGTTACCCAGACAAATTTTGTCGAATTCTGAGATAGTCAAATTTTTCACGTTTTTCGAAGTGACTAGTGTCCAGTGACCCCCAAAAACGAAATTTTTATAAAATTTTGAAATTTAAAAAATATTTTAAATAAAGTTCATATAAAATATTTTCAACTTAAACCGGTACAAAATTTAATCGTTTCAGAGCGAAAAATGGATCCGAACAAAGGAGGACACTTGGCGCGACGAATGCCAAGTCTTTAAAAGTATAAAAGGGGCATAATATCTGAAAAAAATCAGATTTTCTTCCCCAAGAGGCCGGGTGGTTCAGGCGTGAGAAGAGAGAAAGAGAGAAAGTGTGTTTTTCAAGTTTTCTTCTGACGATTTCTCAAGATCCGTTGGTCAGAATCCGTCAGACCAAAGAGCTAAAGTCGATCTACACGACGAGGGCTACGCGTGGGTACCAAAAACGAAGACTTTCACCAAAGATTCAAAGACAAAGTCTTGGAGGATCAAAGCTTTGGGTCTTTTTTTGGTGGAATAGAAGTCTCTACACTTCTATTAAGGTAGGGGGTTCTCCTACTTGGGTCTATTCTTAGCCTAGAATGTCTATATGGGATGGTTGAATATATGTGTTTATATATATATTAACTCATTTATGTATATGGCTAAGGAAATGGGTGTGGAATTGGACCAATATAAATTCCAAGTAAAAATTGGCAAATGAAATTACTTGTGTGATTCCTTGGGATTTGATGTGTTTGGGTATGTTATGTGCTCAAATGTGATTTATAAAGATGTGGACAATATTATATGATAACAAGGAAAGTCGGTACACTTTTCTACTTCGGACTAGTTGTCGTAGAATTGTCATAACTTTTGATCCAACCGTTGGATTGAGCTAACAGTTTGACACAATATAGAAGACATATAGATCTATAACTTTTCTGTTATAAAATTTTCTAGATTCTGAGTGGATTATGGTTAAAATGGAGAAAAACAAAGGTACTTCCACTAGCGGGGGCTAGTGCTGGTGCCTTTGTTATCAAACACCAATACCCCTTTGATTTCTTAACTTCTAAGCCTCCAAATCCTCATGTAATGTGACCATACCTTCACCACACATCCAAGATAGTTGCAAGGTTCTAAAATACTTGAATTATGTGATTACATGATTGGTGCTTTGAAGGTGTTTGTTGTGTTTGATAAAATAGCATGCTTGGAAAATGTGGTAAAGTGAAATTACATACTTATAATGTGATTTACAATTGTAATGTTATGTTGATGTATGTTTAATGATATGTTAGCATTATGATGATCATGGAATTTATGTGTCTGGATATAATTGATCATGGGATATGTTGAAATTGTTCATATGGCATTGATTACATATTGAACATGGCAGTAGTTTACAATGATGCATTACATTGCATATGCACGGGGTAAACACATCCATAACCATGAGCATGGGTGTGTGGTTGCATGGTTGGTCAATCATCATCCTTGGTGGTTGGTGGTGGGCTTGGGAAAGTAGGATGGAACATCCTATTGAGCCGCACAGTTGCATGGTTGCATGAAAAACTTGGGCTCAGTACCATTGAACCAAGGTTCAACAGAGTCGCAAGAAAAATATGTGTCGGGTACAGCAAGTAGGGCTAGACACTCCCTCGGGTGAAAAACCCGGCCACTTGGTTCATACACTTACCGGCGGTGAAATTCCAGAAAAGTGTAACGACTTACAGAGTCGGAAGTGCGATTCCTAAATCCGATACCCAATAAAGGCACATGATTTTAATATAAAAATTATTCATTTGATGGAAAACATCCAAGAATGAAATGGTCTTATGACATATGGTTGATTTCAAATAGATTTTTGGATGTGTTTCATCAAAGACGTTTGTTTTACACATATGCATCGCATTGTGTTGTGGGAGTCGGTGTGGGCTCAGGATAGCATGCATGCATGAGTGAGTTTCGTCTCATTACTTGGCATGGCATCATAAGATTCTATCTTGAATAACATATTCTTATTTGGAATGGAAGAAGTTTTTGTGGCATGTGCGCATTGCATACGCATTTTAGGTGGGGAATAGCCTCTGTAGTAGTTTTTTCTACTGAGCGTTGGCTCACCCTATATGAAAAATATTTCATGTGGGAGAGATACACCGGTGGATGGCCTCACTTGGATCCTCATGTTTGAAGAAAGCCGAATGTGGCTTAATTTTGTGTTAATGTAAAACATTTGTGGAAATAATGTTTTGTGCATGTAATCTTTTGCATAATTGTAATATAACTGATATAGACTATTTTTAAATCAACCTTGCATGTGTTGATATAAATATGGATACTTGGACCCGGTGTGGCCAATGTTTACTTATAATTGAACCCGGTGTGGTCATTGTTGAATATTGGACCTCGGATGGGTCTGGTTATTGTATGATTGCACAGGTTGAGTTTTGGGTAGAGGTTCCTGTACAAAGGAGACTCTGTCCGAATTTCATCAAAATAATGGTTCCTGGTAAAGGGGGCACAATGGCGTAATATCGAATTACTCGGTATCCACAGGTATTCCGCGGGTTGAAGGATAATCAACGGACCCCCGGATTTTGGGGTGTCACAAATGGAGACGTCATTATGTATTTATAGGGTGAAAAGTGAACCCCATATCGCGACTTAAAATTTCTAAAACTTACAGAGCATACCGATACGATAAACTCTCTGGACAGTAGCGTACCAGTATGCTATACCGGTACGGTAACTTCCGAGAGTATCGGTACGGTCTGTTTAGTTTTGCCTATTTCCTTTGTTTTTCATTTTCCAATCGATTTCAAACCCTTCCAAAACCAACCCAAACTTATACAACATATATTTGTACATCAAACATAGTTGATATAAGTTCTATTGCAAACGGTTTCATATATTTACAAGTCAAAACTAAGTTTAAACTAAATATTTACCCGATTCAACACTATTAACATTTTTATCTCCACTCTTACAATCTACTTGGTTCATGCATACTCCATTACTTAAATTAGTATTTCAAAAACATAATTACGTGTTATATAAAGATAAGAATGTGGGGGTTTACAATCCACCCCGTTAAAGAAATTTTGGTCCTCGAAACTTACCTCAGGTAGCGAATAAATAAGGATACTTCTCTCGCATCTCTAGCTCGGGTTCCCAAGTAGCTTGCTCCATTCCGTGATGTTGCCATAAAACCTTCACCAGTCGGATGAATTTGTTGCGGAGCACCTTCTCTTTGGTATCAAGAATCTTCACCGGTTGTTCTTCATACATTGCTCCATCTTGAACTTCGATATCTTCCAAATCTATCACATGTGTGGTCTCCGACTGGTAATTCCTCAACATCGACACATGAAACACGTCGTGCACCTCTGACAACTGAACCAGTAACTGAAGTTGATACGCTGCTTTGCCCACTACTTTGATCACTTCAAATGGTCCGATGTACCTTGGAGCCAATTTTCCCTTCTTGCCAAATCTCAAAACTCCCTTCTTAGACGACACTTTGAGAAAAACATAGTCCCCTTCTTGGAACTCCAATGGTCTTCATCTTCTGTCCGCATAGCTTTTCTATCTATTTTGTGTCATGCGTAGTCTCTCCCGGATGAGTTAAATCTTCTCTGTAGTTTCCCGAACAATTTTTTGCGCAAATAAGCTACTCTCACCTACTTCAAACCAACACGTTGGTGATTGACATGGCCTTCTGTACAATGCTTTATACGGAGCCATTCCAATACTTGCCTGATAGCTGTTGTTGTATTCAAATTTCACCAATGGTAAATGGTCACTCCAACTTCCCTTGAAGTCCAATACGCAAGCACAGAGCATATCCTCCAAAATCTATATCACCCTCTCAGATTGGCCATCCATTTGGGGATGAAAAGCAGTGCTAAAATACAATTCTGTCCCCATAGCTCGTTGTAGACTTTGCCAAAATTGTGCCACAAAATGGGAATCACGCTCCGATACAATAGAGGGTGAAACTCCATGCAATCTCACGATCTCGCGGATATACAGCTTGTTCAAGGTCTCTAGAGTGTCTGTGGTTTTCATATTCAAGAAATGTGCAAACTTGGTGATTCTATACTGCTTTATGCCCGCGCGACGTCCATGGTAAACCCGACACGGAATCCATGGTGATGTGATCCCACTTCCACTCTAGGATTGGCAAAGACTGTAGTAATCCTCCTAACTTTTGATGTTCGATCTTCACCTGCTGGCACACCGCACATCATGCTATGAACTTTGCCACATCCTTCTTTATTCCCTTCCACCAATATTGGCGCTTCATGTCCCTATACATTTTTGTGCTACCGGGGTGGATAGCAAACTTAGAGCGATGACAATCTCCAAGTATCTCCTCCTTTAGGGACAAATCATCGAGAACACATAGCTTCTCCCATATCTTAGTTCTCCATTTCTCAAAGACCAACCCTTCATTGTTTCTCCATTCTCTAATTTAGCTCGAATCAACGCTAAGTCAAGATCTAAGCATTGCAATTCCACAACCCTACGTTGAAGGGTAGGTGAGGCCACAAGGTTGAATAGGCATGGCCGAGATCTACCTTCTCTAACCCATAGATCATAGTTTTCAAGGGCATCCCTCATCTTCCATTTACTTGCAAGAATATTAAGTTCACCCCAAGACTCATAGCGAAGCATCGGTGTACACGTCGTATCTTTCCCTACTACTCGGAATAATGAGGATAGGAGCAGTTGTCAACTTCTCCTTCAAGTTGCGTAAGGCTAGTTCACACACTTGAGTCCACAAGAACTTTTCTCACTTCTTTGTAAGGCGAGTCATCGGCGTCGCTAGCTTGGAGAACCCCTTCCATAAACCTCTAGTAGTAGCCTGCTAAACTCAAGAAGCTACGTACTTCGGTCACATTCTTAGGTGGTTCCCATTTCATCACGGCTTCAATCTTTGCGGGGTCAACAGCTACCCCTTGTTCCGACACGACATGGCCAAGGAATTTCACTTCCTTCATCCAAAACTCACATTTACTCATCTTCACATATAACTTATGTTCTCTTAATGTCTGTAGCACAAGAGAGAGATGGCGTAAATGTTCGAGTCCGGGAATAGATTAGTATATCATCAATAAACACAATGACAAACTGATCTAGATACGGCCGAAATACCAAGTGCATTAAATCCATGAAGGCTGCTGGAGCATTAGTCAATTCGAACGGCATCACTGTATACTCGAAATGACCATATCGGGTACGAAAAACAGTCTTAGGAATATCTTTCTCATTGATCCGCAATTGATGATACCCTGTGCGAAGATCAATCTTGGATTAATACTTAAAACCCCTCAACTGGTCGAACAAATCATCAATCCTTGGCAATGGATATTTGTTCTTCACTATTACTCAATTTAACCTTTGGTAATCCGTACATAACCGAAATGTCTCGTCATGCTTCTTCACAAAGAGGACCGGGGCTCCCCAAGGTGAAGTACTCAAACGAATAAACCCAATTGCCAACAAATAGTCTAATTGCTTCCTTAGCTCCTTCAACCCCAAAGGTGCCATCTAATAAGGAGTAATGGATATGGGTTTAGTTCCTGGATAGAGATCAACCTTGAACTCAATCTCTCGTTGTGGGGGTAAACCAGGTAATTTGTCAGGAAAAACATCCAGAAAAGTCCGACACCACCAATATTACGTCCGGTTGGGATTTATCCCGATCATCTCTCATTAAACTGGCCAAGAAACTCAAATTGCTCCCTGTCTTAGCTTTCAATAATCTATTTTTCGTCATGGAAAATGGATGAGAAGAATTGTGATCATTCTTGAAAGTAAAAACCACCCATCTCGGTAATTGGAATAAAATTCGCTTGTGAAAACAATCCATCACCGCACGAAAAGTGGACAACAAATTCATCCCAAATATAATGGCGTACCCCTTCTTATCTAACACAACCAAATCTACAATCAATTCATGCTCCTCAATTCGAAGCACACAACCTCTACACATCCTGCTGGTATCCAACTATTCTCCCGTAGGCATGTTAATACTCAGGGCATGTTCTAGCTTCTCGAATTTTTACCTCAATTTAAAAGCATATACAGTGCGTATAAATGAGTGAGTTGCACCAGGGTCAAATAAAATTCGAGCCCAAGAATTATAGAGAAGGACAATACCTTCCACCACGGCATTGGAGACATCTTCCTCTGATTGAGTCAAAGCAAACACCCTTCCTAGATGAGCGTCGCCGGGGGCTGTAGCTCCTAGTAGCCTCTGATATAATGGCTTCGGTAGTGGTGGCTTGTTTGCATTCGCCTGCTCGGTTGCTTGAGTGGTCCTTGGTAGAAATGATGGGCATTGATTTTTGAAGTGCCCAAAATTTTTACATGCAAAGTAGTGACGCAAGTTAGTGCTTGTTCTAGTTTGTGCAACTCCATTTCCCCGGGCTATCAAAAGTCCCTGTCCGCCTGCCTGGTCTGGACATCGGTATCATTCTGTTTGTTGCACTCCATTAGCGCTAGTGCCCGTCCTAATTGGACCTCCTCTTGTGAAATTTTGTCGCCACTGGGTGTCCTCAATATCTCTCCCCACAAGTGCGGCTCGATCAACAAGATCCTCATAATCCCTGATCTTGAGAGCCACAAGCTTCTCCCTAATAGCAGGCCTTAGGCCCTACTCAAACCGTTTGGCCTTCCTAGCCTCTATGGATATGAACTCGGTGGCATAGCGGGATAGCTCGTCAAACCTCCTCTCATACTCAGTTACGGTCATACTCCCTTGTCGTAGAGCGAGAAAGTATACACTTATCCTATCCATGATCGATTCAGGAAAGTACTTGTCTTGGAAGATTTGGTCGAAGTCCTCCCAAGTGAGCGCACCGGCGTTTCTTCTCCTCGTCACTAAATCCCACCAATGGTCTGCCTCCCCCTCTAGCAGGTATGTAGCCAAATCAACCCGCAAGACCTCGAAAGCTCCCATGCCATCACATATTTTCTTCACCCAACAAATCCACCTAGCCGAAAGAAGGTGGGTGTTGCCGCAAGAATTCTCGAAGAACCACCATCCTTCGATTTTCATCCCCATTGCCCGGTACTTGGGCTAGTGGATGAACCCCACCGTTGTGGTTGTTATTCCTGTTTTGGTTTTGCACCATTGTGGTAAGCTCTCTTAAACATTAGTAGATGTCGTTCATGGCATCAGGAGATGGTGGTGGTGGTGGGTTTGATTGGCCACCACGACCTCGTCCACATCCACGCCTATCGTCCATCCTGCACATCAATTCAAAATTTAGTTTCATTGATGTACAAGACATCCTAACTACACCTTTAATCTAAAGCATTAGACGTGTGTAGAATTTATATCAACGATTCTATTCCACCTAGTCCTACACTTTAATGGTAACCCGTAACCTACAGCTCTCATATAAGACCTAAAGTCTAAGCTCTGATACCACTACTTTGTAACGCCCCAAAACCCACCTTGGACGACATTACAAACTAAAAATCATTCACATCATGAGAGCAACTAAATAATTCATCCATAAAAAAATTTCATACATCAAAGGTAATCTTTACAATCTCGTTCCCAAAAGAATACGCCAAAACATAACGAATATATCCCTAAAAGAATATGATCCCAAAGTAAGATAATTACATCCCAAAAGAATTAAACATAAACTCGCAACAGAATTACAAAAGAGTCTAGACTTCACAATATTTTCAAAGTAAATTTTCTAGTCTAGAATAAAAAGTAATGTTGTTCTAAGCATCCACCTTGGAATCAACAAGCCCGTCTACGGGAATCTCCCAGTGTGCCAGTTCCTCAATTCTCAAATCCTCCTTCAGTACATAATCTGAAAAATGTATTTTGTAGGGGGTGAGCACTAAGCTTTGTAGCAACATTCCTCCCAAACTCAAACAAGGTTTAGAAAAGCATATAAAAATGGTCGGTTATCTTTCACAAATAGTATATATGAATTTTGAAAGAAAATCGGGACATTTAAACAGATCTCAAGTTTAAGCAATAATAATAATTTAATGCATAAGTGAAACCAATATACAACTAATAATCCATTCCACCATAAACCATTTCTCTCAAGTTCTTGCAGAATCCCATACTTCCCAAAATTCTTGTAGAAACTATTTCTAGTACAATGAACAATAACCCACCACTGTATTCATATCTCCGGTATGAAGTAAGACCTCGCATGGATACCATCGAAAATATCATGGCTCATGCATAACCCACACAAATCCTCGCAAGGATGTCCAACCTTTAGAAAGGGCGCATGCCAACACCATGGAAGTGACGTATCCAACCAAAAAGTAGTATACTAACCCTTTTTCAACGGTAACCCGTAAGCGATAATGGTTTAGTCCTCGCAAGGCGCTAACCCTATTACGAGTGGTAGGAAAAGTTCTAACCCACGCGGAGTAAAAAGGCGTCTACACACTCCAAGATACCCAGTCAATAGTAGCCCATGTTTATCCAACAACTACACAAGAGATACAATACCAACAATTTCCTCAAATAACACACAATTCTATAAATCTCAAATTTCACATGTAGTATTTCAATAGAGCACGTGAAGAAAATGCAAGAGATTATTATCAATATCATTTTAGTACTCAACTCAAAGCACTAAAGTTTTCTAAGTCAAGAACAAAGGAAGAATCAAGAAGAAAGTCCATCTCTTTCAAAAAATAGGGTTTTATATCAAGAAAATGAGATTTCATGGGTATTCAACCCTAACTTGTGTAAAACATGGTAATAATTGCAAGAAGACCAAAAAAAGATGATTTCATAGCAAATATATAAGATTTAGAGTCACAGAATACATATATATTAGCTCTAGCATCAATGGACAAGAATGGAAGAAAATCCCCTACCATGGTGTTCTTGAAAGCAAACTAAGGCTTTGATCCTATTCAATGTGCAAATCCCCTTTGATCTTGTGTTTTTCCCTCTCTTTCTTCCTCTCTATGGTTTCCTAGGGTTAAAAATGCTAAAATGGGGCTAATGGAGGCATCATTATATATTTATAAGGTGAAAAATGGACCCTAGATAGCGACTTAAAATTTTTGGAACTTACAGAGCGTACCGGTACCATAAACTCTCTGGATAATAGCATACCAGTATGCTATATCGGTACGATAACTTCCGGGAGTATTGGTACGCAGTATCGGTACGGTCTCTTCAATTTTGCTTTTTTCTTTTATTTTTCATTTTCAATCTATTCCAAACCCTTCAAAAACCAACCCAAACTTATAAAACATACATTTGTACATCAAACATAGTTGGTATAAGTTATATTTCAAACGGTTTCATATATTTACAAGTCAAAACTAAGTTTAAACTAAATATTTACCCAATTCTACAGTATTAACATTTTTATCTCTATTCTTACAATCTACTTAGTTCATGCATACTCCATTACTTAAATTAGTATTTCAAAAACATAATTACGTGCTATATAAAGATAAGAGTGTGGGGGTTTACAGTGGGATGAATAGATTTTTTTATTTTAGCCGAAATCAATTATCAATTAAAACCTATGTCTACCTCAGTTTCCTCTTCTCAATCGAATGTGAAAATTAATGATGAAAACTCCTTTTAAACACCACAAACCTTTTGAACCATGATGACAGACTTTAATTAATTTGTAATTAATTCACTCAAATCAATCTCTCAAATGCACAACATGGAGGATAAGATGTTAAACAATCAAAACGTCAACTTACCATATTGCAAGTGTGTACAATAATCAATAAAAGACACAAACAAGTTGTTGACATGGAAAACTCTCTCTAAGTCAACTTACAATATTCGAGTCTTATATCTCAACCAATACCATGGCTAGATATTTCTTTCCTTATACCCTCTCTGATGTCTGTGTAACTTCAGTTGAACCTCCCTATTACACAGTTTGTCTAGGACTCAAGCTATTATGAGCACGCCAATAATCGTCGATATGCACACATTAATAGGTTTATTCAACTAACAAGTTCTTCAACACCAATTTGTGAGTTTGAATAGAATCACTAGTAGTAGCCATTGAATTTTTGGAATCTAGGTTATGGTGGAAGCTCTCAAGGTGTAAAGATAGTTTTCTCTCTTTAAAATCTCACTAGAGGCTTACGTTATGTAAAACTCAAAAAAATTTGAATTTTGTAAAAAACAGCAAAGTGGTAATTAGCTGCTACGGTACGAGTTGAAAACTCAAATTTTTCTAGAACTCAGATGATGAAACAAACCTCACCGTTGGATTCATCTTACAAAATTTAGTTACCCCATTCAATTTTTTGTAGAATTTCAAGACAGTCGAATTTTTTGTATTTTACGAGGTGATCAGGTGTCGCATGACCAAAATAAACACAACCGGGAATTGATTGTGAAACACAAAAAATAATTGAAATTTAGTTCAAATAAAATATATTAAACTTAAAATGGAAATATATTTAATTGATTTAGAAACAAATTGGATCAGAAAAAGACGAGACGTGTGGCACATTGCGGGCCAAGTATCCAAGGGGTATAAATAGGGGAGAAAAATCAGATTTCTCCCCATTACCCAACAGATTTTCAGATAGAGAGATAGAGAAGAAGAAGAAGCGAGAAAAATTCAAGGGTTTTTCCATTTTCACATTGCAATCTAGGGTGATTCATTCATCGGAATCCTTCAGGCCAAGAACAAAAGTTTATCTATTTGAAGAAAGCTACGTCTACGTACCAAAAAGCGTGGATTTTGATGAAATCTCAAGAATGAGAATTTTAGAAATCAAATTCTAAAGCTTAAGTTGGGTTTTTTTGGAGCTTTACCCATTCGTATTATGCTTCGAGAGGTAGGATTTTTCTCCTACCAAGGTTTATTTTCACGCTAG
>CAUOFW020005938.1:0-25563 GCA_963454935.2 Ilex paraguariensis
ATTCTCACGCTCACATGTCGCCTCCCCTACATTACTGTGCTCGCCACAACACCTTCACTAGTGCGCAAGGCTTGTCTTACAAAACTGGCTCTCCTCTCGGCTATCCATGATACGCATTGGTCCCTCTTTGAAGGTCTTATCCGCATCAATAACTAGTTTTCCCCAATCCACCACATGTGTAGGATCTGGAGTGTACTTCTAGAGTATGGACGCATGGAATATTGCGTGAATACTTGATAGATTTGGTGGTAATGCCAATCAGTAAGTGACTGTACTAACCCTCTCAAGTACCTCGAAGGGCCTGATATACCTCGGCAATAGTTTTTCTTGTTTCCCAAATCTGACCACTCCCTTCTTAGGCATCACCTTCAAGAAGATGTGATCTCCAAACTCAAATTCTAGAGGCCTCCACCACCTGTTAGCATAGTTCTTCTGTTTGCTTTGAGCCGTAAGAAGACGCTTTCGTATCAAGTCCACCTTATTCGAGCTATCTCTAATTAAGTCCAAGCTCGTAGAGGGTCTTTCTCTAACCTTCATCCAACAAACTAGAGAATGATATGGGCTTCCATAGAGTGCCTCATACGGTGCCATTTGTATGCTTGCTTGATAACTATCGTTGTAGGCGAACTCCACGAAGGGTCAGTACTCTTTCCAACTACCTTTGAGGTTAAGGACGCATGCCCATAGCAAGTCTTCTAAAATCTGAATGGTCCTCTCTGACTAACTGTCCGTCTGGGGATGAAAAGTTGTACGCATCATCAATTGTGTCTCCATAGCTGCTGAAAACTCTCTGAAAAATGAACCTTAAACCTTGGACCCTAATCTGATACTATAGATATGAGTACTCCATGTAACCAAACGATCTCTCATATATACAATCTATAGAATTCCTACAGTGTGAAGGACATCCGCACAGCCAAAAAGTGTGTCGACTTTGTAAGCTAGTCCATGATCACCAACACTGCATCATGCCCACGCAAAGTTCGAGACAAGTGAGTCACAAAGTCCATAATGACGTGGTCCCACTTCCACTCAACTATCTCCAAAGGTTGGAGCAACCTTGTTGGTCTCTAGTGCTCCACCTTGACCAGTTGACACATGAGACACTTGTTAACGAAGTCTCCAATGTGTCTTTCCATCCCACTGCATTAGTACTGTAAATGAAGATCATGGTACATCTTCATGTCATCTAAATGTATAGAAAAATGAGGAGCAATGAAACTCCCTAAGGATCTCCTTTTTCAGACCTGTAAACTGGGAAACCATAACCCTTCACTTGAATCGAAGACTACCATTTACGTGAATGGCTCAACCCTCGTCACTTGTACTTAGTTGTACCCGATCCCTAATGGACAATATCTTTGTGTCCTACTTTTAGGACTCGATCACTTTGCTCAATAGGGAGGACGTAGCCACCAAACTCCCCAAAGTGCCCTAAGCCTGACCCTTGTAGTGTAGCTCAAACTGCCATCTGCCATTCTCAGAAAGTTGTACTAGCCAAGACTCCCCATGACTTCCGGTTGAGCACATCAGCCATCACGTTCGCCCTATTAGGATGGTAATGCAAAGTGAAGTCATAATTCTTCATGTACTCCATCCACCTACATTGCCTCATGCTGAGGCCCGACTATGTGAAAATGTACTTCAAACTTTTGTGGTTTGAAAATACCTTAAATTGTTCTCCATACAAATAATGATGTCATGTTTTCAAGGCAAAGACAATGGACGCCAACTCCATGTCATGCGTGGTGTAGTTCTGCTCGTGACTCTTCAACTACCAAAAATCATAAGCGACCACCATCCCAGACTATATCAAAACACACCCAAGTCCATCCTTAGAGGCATCACAGTACACTGTGTACCTTTGTCACTCTCCGAAACTATCAAAATCATATCTGAAGTAAGCCTCTTCAACTTTTGGAATGCCCTCTCATACGAGTCATCCCAATGATACTTGACCTCCTTCTTGGTCAATTCGTCATAGGCATAGCTGGTTGGGAGAAGTCCTCAATGCACATTCAATAATGTCCCATCAATCCCAAGAAACTACATATCTCGAAGGCTAACTTCGAATTCTCCCAACTCATAATTGTCTCAACCTTCTCTAGGTCCACTGATACACCCGAAGCCGACATTAAGTGTCTTAGAAATTTCACCTTCGTCAGTCAAAATTCACACTTGTTAAACTTGGCGTACAATCGGCGACCTGATGAATAATCCTCAAATGACCTTCATGCTCCTCCTCAGACTTGGAGTAGATTAGTATGTCATAAAAAAATACCATGAAAAACCAATCTCGGTAGGGTTGGAACGCCTTGTGCATGAGATCCATGAATGTCATCGGGGCATTCGCCAATTCAAATGCATAACCGTGAACTTTAAATGCCCATACCGCGTCCTAAATGCCATCTTAGGGATATCTACCTTCCTAATCCTCAATTGATAGTATCTCATGTGTAGATCATCTTGGAATATACCCATGCCCCTCTCAGGTGATCAAACAAATCATCAATCCGTGGCAATGGGTACCTATTCTTGATGGTGACTTGATTCAACTATCGGTAGTGTATACATAGTCTAAGGGTTTTTTCTTTCTTCTTGAGTTCTTGTAATTCGACATGTGCCATTCTATGCGGCATCATAGAAATGGGAGATGCACTAGGTTGTAACTCAATGATAAAGTCTACATTCTAATGTGGAGGTAATTTTGATAACTCATCTGAAAAAGTATCTGCATACTCACCGATTAAGAGAGTAGGAATGTACTCTGAATCACCGACTGATCCATTGTCTCGGTCTGAGGTGTGATGACGTAGACTCGCCCATGGCTCCCTGAAGTCCCAACATGTAAGCTCTGTCCTCGACCTCGACCCATGTCGTGGCCTATCTGGCCTGATTACGAAGTCCTTGCTTGTGAAGTAGTAGGTGCCTGTGCAGCACCCTGGAACTAAAACTGACTTTCCTGGCCCATGGGGGGGATAGGGAGGAATGAAGAATGTATGTGGATGCCCCACCAATGACTGGGACTAAGATGCCCCATAGCTCTAGGATCCTTGCTTCTGAGGACAATCCCGTTTCAAGTGGCCTGGTTGTTGGCATAAATAACATGTCCTCTAGCCTCCTTGGAATGCCCCCTTGAAGTTCCTACCCCTTTGGGAAAACTAATGCTGGCCCTGGCCTTGATAGCCCCAGCCTTGCCTCTGAGATCCTTGTAGGGTAAATGTTCATTATTTCTTCCCCGAACTAGAAGAAAAAGATTGACCCTCCTTCTTCTTGTCCTTAGCACCCACTTCCCATATGCTCCTTGTATCTTCTACTTCCCTCTCAATGGCCATGGTCGTCTTAACCATTGAGTCCAAGTCTTGTAGTCGATGGCCAGCAGTCTTTCTCCAGATGGAAAACTTCAAACCATCCTCAAACCTCCATACTTTGGCCAAATCAATGACTACGTAATCGTCGACAAAATGGGCTAACTCAGTGAACTTAGTCACGTACTCCATCACCGTCATATTCCCTTGCTTCAATTTCAAGAATTTCTAGGCTTTCGCCTGCCGAACAACCGACAGGAAGTACTTGCTCATAAAGAGCTCTCGGAACCCTTTCCATGTCATCACCTCTATGTTCTTTCAGGCCTTTGCCCATTCCCATCGTAGATGGGCATTTCCCTTAAAATTGAATGCAGCTAACCTTATCTTAGTGGCATTAGATGTGATCTCTATAACCTCCAAGATCTTGTCCATTTGTTGGAATCAATGGTTGGCAACCATCAAATCCGCACCTCCCATGAAAGTAGGTGGCTTGTATGCCTTAAACCTCTAGAGATTGTTCGAGCCTCCTTGGCCCACGTTGGTGCTAACTTGTGTAAAGGTAACCGCCATTATTCCTATGGCCTCCATGAAGGCTTGTTGATCAACTATCGGTGGTGGTTGGTTATTTTTCCGCACACCTCCTCGGTCATTCCATTGTCCCCTTCCTCTATTTGTCAACTACACACACGTATGATAGCAATAAAGCATTAACTTAGTATCCCAAAATAAGGATCAAAGTCAAAACATTGAGATTTCTTTCCTTGTCTCACTAGTAGGAGGTTTGCCACCCATCAGTAGACACCTTAATCATGAACCATAATGTTCTTTTTTCCAACCCCCAAGGTTATGTTTTCTAGCCCTAGTGTCTCATTTCAATACATATTTGATCATCAATATAATTCAAATAGCACATATCATGTAGCAATTAATGCACATAACATGTAATGCATAATTGATGCAATGGTCTAGACCCATGCCCCGCAAACCCTAGGTAAATCAAGAACCTAGGCTCTAATACCAAGCTGTGATACCCCAAAATTCAAGGGTCCTTTCTCAACCGTTGGTCACCCATCAACTCGCGGAAGTACCCGTGTATGGTGCATAATCTGGCACCACGTCATCACCCTACCATTCCAAGGTCTAATCTCCATCAATTTACACCTTATATTGTACCAATTACATTCTTTAAACAAGAAAACTCAAGGGCTGAAGGCTTGGTAACTTATATTTAAAGTTTTGAAAATTTTTGAAAGAGATACTGGTACTTCTTACATATGGTATTGATACCTGAGCCTTATGTCTGCCAAGTACCAGTACCTAAGTAACGGGGTACCGATACTTAGACCTTTATTTCTCAGGTTTCTTCCAGTCGTGAGGTACCAGTCCCAAGATGACGGGGTACCGGTACCCGAGCCCACTGTTTGCTAGGTTCTGGTATCTACATGTCGTAGTACCAGTACCTCAATCCACTGTCCATAGGAACACCAGTACCTGAAGCCTGGGTACTAGTACCTAGCTCATACAACTGCATGGTATCGGTCTCTAATCACCTTGGTACCCATACCAAGGCCTAGTTTTTCCCCAATTCTTTTCTATTTTCAATTTCAACTCATCCAATCTTTCCGAGTTCCTCCAAACTCAGATAACATGCAAACTTACACAAAATATAGTCCATATGAGTTCATTACACACTCCGTTATGCAACATCACAAGTCCAAAACTAATTATACAATTGTTTTACAAAAATGTAATTAAGAGCCACATTTCAAATTCTTCTCAACAAGGACCCATGTGAGAGCCATCCACCAGCGCTAGTTCCACACCTGAAATGTTGTCCTATAATGGGTGAGCCACACTAGTATCACCTAAAGAGGCTACTCCCCAACCTAGATGCATATGAAACATGCAATACAACAATCAATCAAACATTTATTCAAGAATATGCAATTCATATTGGATTATACAATGTCATGAGATGATACTCACACATGCAATGCAACTCGAGCCCTCCAACGACTCCCATAACACATGCAATGTTATGCGTATGCACCCGAGCATTCCAAACCCTCGCCATTGATTTTACGCATCCAATGACCATTTATAAATTCCAAGTCTTTCTTGGGTAGGTACATTCATGGTCTCACAACAACGGTTTACCATGTAGACATGACATTTGAGGCCTCACACCTTCGGTTCTGAGTATACCAACACACTTTTCTGGAATTTTACTTTCAACCAAGTGAGTGAACCAAGTAACCGGGTCTTGCACCATGAGGAAAAATCTATCCCTTCTTGCTATAACCAACCCTTGTTTTCAATTCAACTCATGCTACTCAATCGAACCTTGGTCCAACTTTCCTAAGTTAACGCATCATCCACAAAGAATGGTGTTTGATCAAACTATGCACACACTCACACTCATATTAAATGTCCATAAATGTGATGCAACCCGCGCATATACAACAGTAATGAACAATTGCATTTCATATGATTATGCAATTAATTTTTCAATTGCAATTACAACATCATGTTCAACGTGTCATGAGCACATTATGAACAATTCCAATGTCTATCTACATTTCCAAATCCTCAATGTAACTTGTATCATAAATCATATAATTATATTCTAAAATCTTCACAAAGCATGTTATATTAATTTCATTCAAATAACATGTTTATATCATTCAAGGTATTTTATCAAACACCCATATGGCACAAAATCATGTAAACACCTAATCATGCTCAAATTATCACATTTCTCATGAAATCATCAAACAAGCAATTTTAACAAACCCAATTAATGTTAGAATTGATTTTATACATTCTTATACCATTTTTCATACTCTAATTACACTAGGAGTATATTTGGACAAGAGATTTCATCTCTAATCATAGTACTCATTTCATATACAAATCCTAGGTTGAAAATAAACCTAGTTAGGAAAAAAACCATACTTCTTGAAGCATAATACTATGTGGTAGAAGCTTTAAAATACCCAAATCAAGCCTGAAGACTTTGACCCAAACAATCACTTTCTTGAGACTTTGGTGAAATCCGTAATTTTTGGTACGTGCTTGTAGCCCTCGTCGCATAAAACAACTTTTGTTCTTGGCACGAAGCAATTTGACGTATGGATAGTCATAGATCGTAAGGAGAAGTGAGGGATTTCTTGAGTTTTCTCTCTTTTCTTCTTCTTCTTCTTCAGCTTCTCTCTCTCTCTCTCTCTCTCTCTCTCTCTCTCTCTCTCTCTCTATCTAGAAAAATATGGGGTAAATGGGGAGAAAATCTGATTTGTGTTTCCTATTTATACTCTATAATACTTGGTCCACATTAAGCCACACGTCCTGTCTCTTTCTGATCTGATTTTATCTTGAATCAGTTAAATCTTGTCTCATATTATATTTAATATATTTTATTTGAACTAACTTTAAATTATTTCTCAGATTCCCTGAATAAAATTTGATTGTATTTATTTTAGTCACGCAACAATCGATCGCATCGTAAAACATGAAAATTTGACTTTCTCATAATTCAAAGAAAATTAATTGAGTAACTAGATTCTGCGAGACAAATCCAACGGTGAGATCCGTTTCGTTATCCGAGTTCTAAAAACATTTGGGTTCTCAACCCGTACCGGAACGGCTAATTAGTTTTTGCACTCCAACACTCCTAAGCCCTCATCTCTTGTGTTCCTTTCTTGCCCATTATCAACAAAACATTACAAAGTGATTAAAACCCTGTATTTACATCCTGATCACCTACAATCACACATTTCTCTATTAATCTCCAAAATTAAACTAAATTTCAATAAATCATTGTAAAACCAAGTTGAAATGAATGTAATGAGACCGTTTAATGTGAAATATTATGCACTCATTAACACACTAATACAAAAAAAAACATACTGACTAATACACCAAAAATACATACACACACATATACTAATACACCAAAAAAACTTATACATTATTTGAACACACATAGTAATAAACCAAAATACAAATTGGGTTAACACACACTAATATACAAAAATACACTCACACACACATAGTAATACACCAAAATACCCATTGTATTAACCCATACTAATATCAAAATAATAATAATAATAATAATAATAATAATAATAATAACACACATACACACACACTCTAATGCACCAAAAATTACACATTAAAACACAAAAAAATACACAAAACAAACACATGTACATATACTAAAAAAATATATACTAATACACTAAAATATATGCACATACTAATACACTAAAAATACACACGCACCCCCCTTCCCAGTGCATAAAAAATAAAACCCACACATACTAATAAACTAAAAACACACACAAACACCCATCCCAATATACGAAAAAAAAAAACACATAAACTAACACAAAAAAAAAATTGTACACTCAGGTATTAATGTAAAAAAATACACACCAATATACCAAAAAAATACACACCAATACATAAAAAATACACATACTAATAGGAAAAAAGCCTTACTCAGGCTTACACTAATACACTGAAAAAATACATATAGATACTAATACAACAAATACATACATACATACATACACAGTGTCAATACACACTAATATACCACCTCATACACACCTACACACTAATACCTCAAAATAAACACACACACACACATTAATACAAAAAAAGAAAAGAAGAAGAAGAAGAAGCACAAACACTAATATACCAAAAAAGTATATACAAACACTACTACAACAAAACAAATATACATATACATATTAATGCACCAAAAAAATATGCACACACACACTAATATACCAAACCAACATGTGTATGAGTTTTTTGGTAAATTAGTGTGTGATTTTTAGTATATTAGTGTGTTTTCATATATTAGTTTGCTTATTTGTTGTTTATAGCATATTAGTCTGTGTATCTTTTGGGTGTATTTATGTGTGATTATATCAATAGTTTTTATTATTTTGCAGGTTATGATCCATCTCATTACAACATATTTCTGAAAAAGGTTAAAAATGGATTGGTCATGTATTGCACTTAACCCATTATGCACCCACCTACCACAAACCGCCCAACTCTCATGTTTGCCACCTTTATCTAGTATATAAGTAAGAGTAATGTTATTAAAATTTAATTTAGATATCTAATTTAAAAATCCAATATATTGTAGTTATTGAATAAGAATCACATTGCAGCATTGAATAAAAATTTACTATCAATATAATGGTCATAATACATTAGGTTTTCAAATTAGTACAAGTAATATTATAATTTAATTTTTTTTGTTAAGATAACGAGGAATTACTTAATGTGAGGACCTTGCTTATATGTATTAGTTATGAAAGCAAAGGAAAACAGGAAAGGGTGACAATGATTTGGACTCTAGAAATGGAGACCTGCACAGAGAGAGAGAGAGAGAGAGAGTCAAAAAACTAAGAACCGAACCAAAGAAAGTGGGAGAGATAAAAGGAAGGCCGCACTACATCGAGGAAAACACTGATCGGTGAGTGCGGAGAATGAAGGGAATTCCAACGGTTTACATTTTGTCCCTCTTAACTTCCAACCGTTCATATAAGAAGGTCATGTTGGGTGAGAAGGCCCCGTTAAGAAACCAAAACATGCTCGTTTAGTCTCTCCCAAATCAAAACAAAAGCTCAAACACACTATAAAGAAAAGCGAGATGGGTACTCTGAAATTGATCCTCTTTTCACTAATATCACTCCTCTCCACATTAATGATGGTCCATGGTGAGGACCCCTACTTGTTTTTCACATGGAATGTTACCTATGGCACTCTCTCTCCTCTGGGTGTTCCACAGCAAGTAATGCTCATCAATGGTGGATTTCCAGGACCTGCTATCAACTGTTCTTCCAACAATAACATTGTTGTCAATGTATTCAACAACCTGGATGAGCCTCTTCTTTTCACTTGGAATGGCATTCAACAGAGAAAGAACTCATGGCAAGAAGGATTGCTAGGAACCAATTGCCCCATTCCCCCCGGTACAAACTACACCTATCACTTCCAGGTCAAGGACCAGATCGGAAGCTACTTCTACTACCCATCCACCATCTTGCACAGGGCGGCTGGTGGTTTTGGCGGCATCCGCGTGAACAGCCGGCTGCTTATCCCCGTCCCGTTTCTGGACCCTGAGGACGATTACCATGTCCTGGTTGGTGATTGGTACATTAAGAGCCACTCTGCCTTGAGGACGCTCCTCGACAGCGGCCGCACTCTGGCCAAACCTGATGGGGTTCTCATCAACGGCAAGGCCGGTAAGGGCAACGGAAAAGACGAACCCCAATTCACCATGCAACCTGGCAAGACCTACAGGTACAGATTCTGTAATGTTGGATTGAAAAACTCAATTAATGTGAGAATCCAAGGCCACATTATGAAACTAGTGGAGCTTGAAGGATCTCATACAGTCCAGAATGAGTATGAGTCCCTTGATGTGCACTTGGGGCAGTGCTACTCAGTTCTGGTAACTGCTGATCAAGAACCCAAGGACTACTACATTGTGGCTTCCACTAGGTTCACCAAAACTGTACTTACCTCTACAGCCACCATCCACTACACCAACGGAAATGGACCGGCCTCTCCAGAGCTTCCGGAAGCCCCCGTCGGTTGGGCCTGGTCCCTCAACCAGTTCCGGTCGTTCCGGTGGAATCTAACCGCCAGCGCCGCCCGCCCAAACCCCCAAGGTTCCTACCACTATGGAAAAATCAACATCACACGCACCATCAAGCTTGCTAACTCGGCGGGTATGGTAGATGGCAAGCTCCGGTATGCCATCAACGGTGTTTCGTACGTCGAATCAGTGACTCCGGTTAAGCTTGCTGAGTACTTTGGAGCTGCAGACAAGGTGTTCAAATATAACATTATTGGCGACGAACCACCGGCCGAGGCGAGTGACAAGATGACCCTTGCACCCATTGTGCTCAATGCAACTTTCCGGAACTTTGTGGAGATCATATTTGAGAATCCTGAGAAGAGCGTTCAGTCATGGCACTTGGCCGGATATTCTTTCTTCCCTGTCGGGTAAGCAAACATTTTTCTTCTCTTTCACTTATATTAGGGCAAATTATACTATATGACCCTCTCACTATCTCCCATGTCTCACATTCTCTCTTTATCTATCATGGTTCTCACATTATACATCTAATTATGGTTATTTATTTAATATTGATCCCTACATCCGAACTATGATTATTAATTTCATATTGCCTTAATTTCAAACGTTAAAAACACATATCTTAGTGCACTTTTTGACATTTTCAGTCTAAAAATTGTCGAATGTTTGGTTTCGGGGCAATATTCACATAGGTGGGCAGACAATGTGAGGAATTGGATAGTCGAAGGGCCAAAGTGAAATTAGCACATACTTCAGGTCAATGTATAATTTAGCCAAAAAGATTATTTTTTTATCTAAAACTCCTTACCAAATGATTTTTATCTATAATTCTCATGGAAAATACTATTTTTTTTTTAGTCATAGAAAATACTATTTGAATCTAATTTAGAGATCTAATTTAATACAACAATTGGATTGATAGTGGATTCCATCTAATATTGAAATTCACAATTAATACAATAATTACATTAAAACTATGTTATTAAGATTAAGTTCTTCAATTATGCCCTATAACATTGCTCAATTCTGATATGTTGTTGCTTTGGATACCCACTTACATGCAGCATCGAACCAGGAACGTGGAGCCCAGAAAAGAGGAAGAATTACAATCTTCTTGATGCTGTGAGTAGGAATACCATCCAAGTCTACCCAAAATCATGGGCAGCCATAATGACGACACTTGATAATGCTGGAATGTGGAACTTGAGATCAATGTCGTTGGAGAGACAGTATTTGGGGCAACAACTCTACATCAGCGTCCTCTCCCCGGCTCATTCTCTTCGGGATGAATATAACATTCCTGATAATGCTCCACTATGTGGTATTGTGAAGGACTTGCCCGTACCAACACCTTACAGTGTGTGATACACATCTCCGACAAATCTCTTTGTATTCGGCTCTAGGGAACCATGAAAACGAAAAGAAATCAAGAGAAAATATGACATACGGTAGCAATACATGTATGTTTTGGCATATTTAAGAAAGGGCAGATGTAGAGTAGACAATAAAGAGGTGGGATAAGGTATTGTGGTTGACAATTCATATACCAACCCTGTCGTCCCTACAAAAATGAGTTATTGTGGTTGACAATCTATGCACTAACCTTGTCCTCCCTCCAAAATGCCTCTAGAGATTTTTATAGCTTTTTTTTTAAGAAAAATTTAGGTTTTTTTTTAGTTTAATTCTTATTCTTTTTGAATGCTTCTGTTTAATTTTTGGATTATTCATTGTGAAGGTACCTTTTGATATATCTCTCTAATAGAAGGATGAACCATGTTTCTATTAAATACTTTTTCCTTAAATAGATAAATAAATGCAAATGACACAACATGAATGTAGATATAAAAAAATCACCCTTTTTAAGCGCGAACAACACTATGAATATCCTTTCAAATTCGTCTTTGAATTTTTATTTGTTGACACAAGTGGGTATATATAAGCATGTCCGCACATATTTTATACTTGAAATTGATCTTCCCAAGCACACCCCAACATCTACGCAGATTTGCTATACGATCAAGAATTGATAAATAATTTATCATTCAACATCCTTTGATAACCATAGCTTAGTCTTATGAATTTCCTGAAATTGTAAATGAAAAATGTGTATTCTAATTAATTGATTTGATTTTGAAAGAATTAAACCACTTCGATTACAGTGATTCCAAGAATTACCCATGTCAAGTCTTAGTTGTCTACGAGTAAGCAAGAAGATACATATCAATAATGTTTTCGAATTTCATCACTCAATTAGCCTGAATAACTCAATCATTGAAAAACCTTAGTTTGAGACAAAATCCCCTATTCAGGGATGAGACTCCCTCATTCGATCAAACCAGAGTAGACTACTCACTCATGCCGGAATTAAAATTGAAAGCAATTAAAGAAAGCATCATTATAAATGAAAGCAAGAAAACTTGAATTGACATTGCAAGAATTGAAATGCGATTCAAAGTAAATACCTTTTATTGAAATGCAATGAATGTAAATAGTTCACATGAAGAAACCAAAAGTACTTGTGTTGCAAGAATTAAATAACTTGAAATCAACAAAGCTTGTGAAACACGTGCAATTCCATGCCTTTAAACCAATTCACCTACAAACACACATATTCACTATAAAAAACAAAACTCAACTAAAACAAATGAATTAAGTAACTAGCATTCCAAAGATGAATGATATGAGGCCTATAGTATGCAATATTATTCTCTCATCACACCCCCCCCCCCAACTTAGGTTTTGCTAGTCCCGTAGCAAACTCAAAGAGAAACAAATGGAAAAACCCACCATCATACTTTAAATTCCAAAGCATAATCATAACATCACAAATATAATCAAATTGAAATGCATATGCTTAAAGAATTATGGCACACTCTTGGAATCAAAAAGTACTTCATGTGTATATATTTGCAATGTGCTTCTGGGTATAAAAAGAACAAAAATGTAATAGCTTTTTACCTATTGTTCTTCTACTAAGGCTACTACTCTCCAAAAGAACTTCCTAATATACTACTAAACCTATACACTAACTAGACAACAAAAGATGAAAAAGAAAACATAAAGGTAGAAAGGTAGGTCCATCAATCAATTAGAGGCATCCCCCTCCACATCACTACTCTCCCCCTCATCCTCCTTAGTAGTGCTATCCAATGCCATGCTAAGAGGTGTGGCAACAACAAGGTTCAGTCCTAATCTAGGAGTAGAAGTACAAATAGGTGCTACCATCCCTCTTGGAACTGTCTCTCTAAGGAAAGCACTCTCAAAAACCCTCCTCAATATCCCCATGCACAAGTCCATCTTGGACTCAATCCTCTCCCAAACTCTCCTAATCATCCTCATTTCACTCTCAACACCACCTAATCATTCCTCCAACTTGTTCACCCTTTGATTCATGGTGGCATGAGAGGTAGGGGCTGTCTCTGTGGTGGCTTTAGTAACAGTTGAAGGAGTGGCCTTCCTTTACCTTTGGAACCACTACCCCTCGACATTGTGGAGTTCTTCCTCTCCCCCACACTGCCAATAGAGACCAGTTTAGGAGGTATCATGGTGTCACATGCCAACCTCTTAACCCCCGCTCCTAGAAAGAGTTGGGTGATCATACTCCTAAAGGGGCATGGTCCCTTTCGGCCTACTAGTAGTGCAGTAGTCTATCAACATGCCCTAAATCATCAAGGCGACGATGATCCTCAACTCTGACAATAACTTGTAGAGTAGTACTACCTTTGGCATCCCTGGATGTTTCTCAAAGCCCTTGGGGTAAACATTATAGTGGAGGATTTTGTTTAGCATAGTAGCCATCAAAGTGGTCGTGTACAAAAGTACCCTTGAAATCCTCGGGGCTCTAGTACATCTCCTTGACATACTCAGAGGAATCCTTGGCAGCAAAAGTGATGTGGTGGTAGTCAATCTCAATGGGCTTTGACTCAATCTTAATTATACATTCAAGTATAAGCGGTCAAGTTGTAATATTACTCGGTTAAGTCTAAGGTCGAATCCACAGGGAATTATTTGTCTCGGAATTTAACGAAAATTGACTGGGTAACTAGATTTCGCAAGATGAATCCAACAACGACATCTATGTCATCATCCGAGTTCTAGAAAAATTAAAGTTTTCAACTCGTATCGTAGTGACAAATTACCGTTTTACCCTTTTCATAAAAATTCAAATTTACACGGGTTTTACAATCATATTCTCTATTCTCCATTTTCATTCTTTTCTATCTCAGGCTTATAATTACTTTGTCGTTCTTTTCTTTTCAAAAGTTCCTTTCACCATTATTCATTTTCTTCCCACACGTTTTTTCCTTCCTTTTCTTTTTTTCTTTCTTTCCAACCATATTTCTCCTTTTTCTTTTCCCGTATAATACCATCTTTAAGAGAGAGTGTAAGAAAATTAGATAGTAAGGGTTGGACAAATATATTTTCATTGGCTCGGTCAACCTGAGTTTAAGAAAGAAATTTTAGTTAGGCTTAATCACAGCTTACTATGGGTATCATTTTGCAAAAGAAATGGTCAAAGATCAAAATAAAATCACAAATGACCTAAGATCATTTTCCAGAACTCACAAGCCTGCTTGATTTTCATGAGAAATTTAATGGAGAATGCTAGAATTTAATTTAATCAGTGTTAATCAAAACAAGATTAATGAGCTTATTCAAAGAAATCTTACGCTGAACTGAAATTGTTACTTGAGTATGCACTTAAAATCTCTCCAAGGAGGATTGGTTCAAATCTACTCAAGGTTTTTACATCTCCACTACATATGTAAGATGTACAATGGATCATGTTATTTCAAAAGGTTTTTCAAAATAAGAAATCATTACGTGCTCAAAATAGTAAGTTTTTTTCCTGAAAATATAATGATAGTGCACAAATAGAGTATGAAAATCCCTCGTGATTCTATTAGGGTTATACCTGCAAGTCAAAAAAATGACAATATAATCCTATCATGAATAATTTGAACTAATTATTCTAAACTAACTGAAATTAAACCAACATCGAAAACATAAAATTAAATTCCCAAAAACATCCAAAGTACTTCACAAAACGCAATGCATGAACTAGAAAGTAAATAAGTGTCTGAGAAATGTAGAGAGTGAAAGTTAGAAAAATGTAGGAGATGCTAACTAAGTTGGCGATGACGGGCCACCACCATATCTCTTCCCAAGTAACCTCAGGATTTGTCTCTGGTTCTCTTCAGGCTGGATCATTCTTTCATCAAACAAAGTCATTCTTGTCACGAGACCCAATAAAATCTGCCTATCAATCCGATCATCCACTGGAATATACGGCTACTACACCTCCTAATAATTTTGGGTCTTTTCAAGTGGCAAGAAATCTACATCTCCTAGAAACTGGTTTGCTTGTGGCTCGGGTGGTATCTCTTGTTGTACTTGTGCCTAAATTCCATGGCTTTTTTTCAAAGAAGTCTTGTCAAGGGTTGCTAGATGTTGTACAATAGGCCATGACGGATCTGAAATCACTCCTTTTTATCTACACAATTTAGATACTACAATAGCAACAGGAAGTGAGGGTGTTTTATTTTTCATAGTCAGTATCATTTGATCCATAATCAAAGTAAGCAAGTCAATGGTATGTCCCATTCCAAAAGAGTACAGAAAATATGTTTTCTTAGTAAAGACTTGATTATTCTGGGATTGGGGCAGCAAATTATTCACAGTAATCAGGTTAAAAATTTGATATTTATTAGTTAAAGCTCCCTACTTAATGTATTTGTTAGGCTTACCTCAGACATATTCCAAATTTTCAATCAACTCAATCCCAAAATTAGACATACCAAATAGTGTAGTGAGAAGGTACTGGGATGAGGATGCCTAGGAATAGGGTTCAAATGATCAGCAATGGTAGATATAGTAACTTGAAATTTAATTTTCCTAGCATATAAAAGCAATTTCGTTCGCCCAGTTACTTCAGTATTACTATAAAATTTGCGCACCAAGCCTTCATAAGCCACGCCCAAACCATCCCCAAGCCGCTAATTTTTGTCCAACCCCAATGTGCTCAAAATTTTTGTAAATCACAGGCCTTTCTGAAATGATAGTTTTAGTTAAAAATTGAGTATCATACCAGATTCGTTGCTCAATATTCTTAAGCATATCATTATTAAATTGATTTTGAACATATTTTTGAAAAATTCTACTGCAACAGAAGACAAACTGATTTGATTCACGAACTAACAGGTTTTATAAGAGCCAGTACCATCTGGACGTCATCACCACCATCCAGATGGTGTTGGCTTCTTGTTTCTGGTAGGCATGGTAATTCCAGTAGTTCACCTTCCTAATTTCTAGTCGTTTTCTTGATTTTAATTACATTTCCTGCAGTCATAAATCTTCATATTAATTCAAAATTTCTCAATTAGCAACCTTCTTAACACTAATCATTATTAAAATACTAATTTAAACATAAAAATAAATCCTTGTAAAATTTTAAAATTAAACACACAAAAACACATAAAATAACACACCAAAATGCATAAAATATACAGAAAAATCCTAAAACTACACATTCTTGACCAGGGTCAGTTTTCAATCAAAACTTTATAAGTTGAGAACATAAGTGAACTGATTAATCTCATGTCACATATATCTTGTAAGCATTGGATTGGAATAAGATGACGTCTCAAGGCGATCTAATGCATGACCCAAAATTAATTCAGAACATTAATTTAATTCTCTCATATGCATTAATTGACCACACTTTACACAACAACCGAATCGATTTGCTCGTCAGCATTTAGCGTATGAATTTCTTCCACAAATAGGTTTTTCTAGACTACTAAAATTTTTTAGCATTCTCACAGCGTTTACTTTTGACATGATCAAAGAGTGTACATCCTTTGGAAAAGTGTGTAACATACCAAGATTAGACCAAAGGATTTTTTTCATCTATTTTTTGAAACTTTTTGAAAAAAAAAATTGAATATTTTGAAAAAATTGAAATTTATTTAAAAAGACTCAGTATCCGATTCTTTAATATCTGTTAGTTACAAAGACGGTTATGGATTGTTCCCTTCCCCTAACCTAAATTTATATTCTCCTCAATTTATACCATCATGGAGCAAAAATTTAAAGGCAAATACTAATAAGGTCGGGAATTGAAACAAATCCATAGTGTAAAGCCCTAATCTACAAAACAAACAACAAAATAATTTGTACTACTATTTACAAACAAATAGACATAATAACTTCTCAAAGCACATACTCTGCTTCCATTTGCTGACTGGAATCCACATTTCAAACAAATCCATCATAATATGGCTTATACCTTTGACCATTCACTTTAAAAACATTCCCACTTAATGGAATTTCAATTTCAACTACTAGTTTCTCAAAAACCTATTTAACAATGTATGGACTCGTTCACTTAGATCTTAACTTTCTAGGAAATAAGCAGAGCCTTGAATTGTATAATGGGATTTTTTTAGATGGTACAAAGGACTTTCGCACAATATTTTTTTCATAAAAAAACTTCATACTAGCCTTTGCAATTTTTGCATTTTCATATGCTTCACTTCTCAATTCTTCTAATTCACTTATCTAAAACTTGCGGGATGCACTTACTTTATCCATATCAAAATTTATCATTTTGATGCCCAATACGCTCATTGTTCTAATTCCACATACCATAAACTAGCTAATAAGGGGACATTCCCAAAAATGGTTTTATATGTCGTGCAATAAGCCCAAAGAGCGTCAGTAAGCCTCAAGGATCAATCTTTGCGATATGGGTTTACTGTTTTTTCTAAAATATATTTTATCTCTCTATTGGCTAATTCAGCTTGTCCACTTTTTTGAAAATAACATGGGGCAGATACTTTGCATGAAATTAAATATTTCTTCATTAAGTTTTCAAAAGGTTTAGTGCAAAAAAATGCAGCCCCATCATTTATAATTGGTCGAGGAATTCTTAATCTAGACAAAATATTTTGTTTTAAAAATCTGATAACAATGCAGTAATCATTATTCCGACAAGGAATTGTCTCACCCCATTTAGAAACATAATCAATAGCAACTAAAATGTATAGATATCTAAAGGAGTGTGGAAATAGACACATAAAATTGATGCCCCAACAATAAAAATTTTCAATAATAAAAATAGGATTTAAAGGCATCATTTTTCTTTTTGAAATATTTCCAACCTTTTACATCAATAACAATTTAGACAAAAAACATGTACATCCTTAAAAGAGTAGGCCAATAAAATTCACAGTGTAAAAGTTTAGCAGCGATTTTCTTTGAAGAAAAATGTCCACCACAAGCTTCAAAATGATCAAAGAAATAACATGACATATTTCATGATTGGGTACACAACGCCTCATTATTTGATCCTTATAATATTTGAATAAATAGGGATCTTCCCAAAAGAAATTGCGTACCTCTTAAAAAATTTTGTTTATTGGTTAAGGTCTAATGAAAAAGAAAGGTACCTGTGGCCAAATAATTAGTTATATCTGCATATCATAGTTCCTCTATTATTGCCAACAATTTCTCATTAGGAAAAGTTTCTTTAATCGATATTAATTCCTTTTTTGTATCGTAATTTAGCCTTGATAAATTATCGACTATCACGTTTTCAACTCCCTTCTTGTCTTTGATAATAAGATCAAATTCTTGAAGTGACAATATCCACTATATGAGACGTGGCTTAGCATCCGTCTTTGTAGGCTGATACTTCAAATTTGTATTATGCGTGATTAGTAATCACAACAATTGAGGATTCAACTTAATATGATCTGAATTTATCTAAAGCAAATATTATATCAAGCAATTTTTTTTTTTTGTGGTAGAATAATTTATCTGCGCATCATTCAAAGTTTAGCTTATGTAGTAAATCACATAAGGTCGCTTATCTTTTCTTTGTCTTAAGATAGTTCCTACAGCATAATCATTAGCATCATACATTAATTCCAAAGGTAAGGATCAACCAGGAGGTTGCATAATTAGTGCAGAAATAAGCATGCTCTTAAGTTTATTAAATGCTAACAAACATGCTCTATTCCAATCAAATAGTACGTCCTGATATAGAAGATTATATATTGGTCTAGATATCAAGCTAAAATCTTTAATGAATCTTCTATAGAATCTACATGAACTAGAAAGGAGTGAACATCTTTTACAATCTTTGGTAGAGGAAAATTAGCTATCAAATCAATCTTTGACTTATCAACTTCAATTCCCTTAGTAGAAATAACATGACCTAAAACAATGCCTTATGTAACCATGAAATAACATTTTTCCCAATTTAAAACAATGTTTGTCTCCTCACACCGAGTAAGGACATTTTCAAGATTTTTTAGACACAATTCAAATGAATCACTACATACAAAAAAATCATCCATAAAGACTTCTAAAAATACTCCACCATGTCTTTGAAAATATTCAACATACAACGTTGAAAAGTAGCTAGAGCATTACACAATCCAAATAATATTTTTTTTATAAGCAAAAGTATCAAAAAGACATATAAAAGTGGTTTTCACCTGGTTATCAATTATTATTTCAATTTGGTTGTAGCTGGAGTACTCATGCAAAAACTAATAAAATGCATGTCCAGATATCCTTTTCAGAACTTGGACTAAGAAAGGTAGAGGAAAATAGTCTTTTTTGGTAAGAGAATTTAGTTTTTGATAGTCAATACACATACGCCAACCAGTAACTGTACACATAGGGATCAATTCATTTTATTGATTTCTCATTACTATGACACCAGACTTTTTGGGCACTAATTGTGAAGGGTTGAACCATTTACTATCAGATATAGGGTATATAATATCAGTATCTAATTGTTTAAGCACTTCAGCCTGAACAACTTACATAAGATGTGGATTTAATCTATGTTGCGGTTGTCTGAAGGGTTTATAGTCTTCTTCCAAGTATATACAAGGAGTACAGAGAAGATGAATTATTCTCTTAATATCTTCCATCATTCCTAAGATGAATGATATGAGGCCTAAATTATGCAATATTATGCTCTCATTACACCCCCCAACTTAGGTTTTGTTAGTCTCTTAAGAAACTCAAACAGAAACAAATGGAAAAAACCTAACATCATACTTTAAATTCCAAAGCATAATCAGAACATCACAAATAGAATCAAATTGAAAAGTATATGCTTAAAGAATTATGGCACTCTCTTGGAATCAAAAAATACTTTATGTGTATATATCCTCAATGTGTTTTTGGATACAAAAAGAACAAAAATGTAATAGCTTTTTATCTATGGTACTTCTACTAAGGCTACTACTCCCCAATAGAACTTCCTAATATAGTACTAAACCTATACACTAACTAGACAACACAAGATGAAAAAGAAAACATAAAGGTAGAAGGATAGGTCCATCAATCTATTAGAGGCATCCTCCTCCTTGTCATTACTCTCCTTCTCCTTCTCCTCCTCCTCCCTCAACAATGCTCATCAAAGCCATGCTGAGAGGTGTAGCAGCAACAGGGTTCAGTCTTGATCCAAGAGTGAGGGTAAGAGTAGAAGTAGAAGCAGGTGTTACCATCCCTCCTGGAACTGCCTCTCCAAGGAAAGAACTTTCAAAAACCCTCCTCAATATCCCCATGCACAGGTCCACCTTAGACTCAATCCTCTCCTGAACTCTCCTATTCATCCCCTATTCGCTCTCAATGCCACCCAATCATTCCTGAAACTTTCTCACCCTTTGATTCATGGTGGCACAAGAGGTAGGGGCAGTCTCTGTAGTGGCTTTAGTAGCAGTTAAAGGAGTGGCCTTGCTCTTACCGTCGAAACCACTACCCCTTGACATTATGGAGTTCTTCCTCTCTCCCACACTACCAATAGGGCCCAGCTTAGGAGGTCTCAGCTTAGGATTTATGCATTGAATCAAAAGCATTAGTTATGACAAAAACTTAACTTGTCTATAACCAATCTCCCAATTATTACATAAATCCCAACTACATGCATCATTGTATCATTCTTAAAGTACATAATAACATATAGATGAAATGGTAGATAGCAATAACTTAACTTGGTACTCGTAACTATGAGAATATAGCAATACGATGTCAAAAAAAATAAAAAATATCCATCACTTAAGGGAGGTATAAACATTAAGACATGAATAAAACATCAGCATTTTCATTACTCAAATAATATAACACACATCTTCACCCTTTACTAAAGAGTATAAATGGACTACCCATACTCCAATGTTATAGACAAGCACGGAGGGTAAGACAATCCCATTAGAATGCAACATAAATACAAAATAAAACACAAGGACTCTTTCCCTAAGGAATAGTTGAAACACCCTCACTCGTATTACCGACTAGGGCAAAAAAGTGAGAGAGGTTCAACCCTCCAAGTAAAAAAGGAATACAAAGATATGTAAAAGAAGAGAATTTTTGGCTAAGAAAGTTTAGGGTAAGGTATTTTTATCTTGGACTTTTGCTCTCCAAAGGCTGGACGATCTCTCTCCAAAATGAATTCAAACAGGCCTATTTATAGGCTCCGATGAAGGGTCAAGGTGGCAGACCCCCACAAGGACCAATAGCAGAATAGTGTTGTATTAGTGAACCAATTGGAAAAAATGAGAAGGTGAGGCATTTAAGGCCACCGTCCAGATGGTGCTCATCCTCTAGATTTTGCCTTGCAGCCTCCCTTGTTGACTTCTTTAACTTTGGCCACCATTGGGATGGTGGTTTCATCATCCCAATCTTAACCTTATTGCTGAAATTTTTTTTGTCTCCCTCCTTTTGTTCTTCTTTCGTGTTGTAACCCTCCAAATTTTTTTAATTACATTTGAAACCCTACAAAATATATAATTCAAACATTAATCACAATATAATCTCAATTAAGCACTTTAAATCAATTAACATACATAATTAACCCTAAACCCTAGTTCATTTACGCACTTTTAAGAGTTAATCAGGGTTCAGCCTCTTATAGCTTAGATTTTCAGCTATGGATGCTGGAGTGACAATTGAAGCCAGAAGGGAAGAAGAGATAAAAGATACTAGGAGTTCTCTAAAAGAAAAATGATTAAGACACTCACTAACCAGTCATATATTTTCTTAGACGATGCATTAAGATTTCATGTAGAGCATATTAATGATTTGAACTAAACATAATCCTAATGATGCCAGAGTTTGGTTTCACACACATCACAATTGAATTTGTCAAAGTTGAAAAAAATGAACACGTGTAAGTGAAATTGAAGTAAGTGAGGGGACATTAATTTAGGATGCATAAAATTGAGTTATATATTCTAGAATATATCTTAGAGTGATGTTATGAGATGATGAAATTTGGATGGAGTCATTATAATGTAAACATATTGCACTTCTAAGTAAAAAGAAGGAATCTGAGTCACCCTGATTTGGGCATTTGGATCGAGCCAAATGAGCTGCTTAGAAAACTTTAATATAGGATCATATGGGAGTTTGACTATTTTATTCATTCGTGATTTGTACTTAAAGTACTCTATTTTTTGTTGACTTTTCCTTTTTATTGAATTTTGCATTTGTTTTGATTTTTTTTTTTTTTTGTGACATACTCTTAGTTCTTGCTATTTTATGCTTATTCAGTTATATTTTGAGTTATATACTTTGTTTGTTCTTTGATTTCTTTGCATACCAATTTTAACTAGTTGGATTGTATTTATTCCTTCTTGTTATACGATGATTCTATGTTCTTTGCTATGATTTATCCTGAGCATAGTTTTAAAACCTAGCCTAGGCATCGACTTGGGGAAGGGATCGGGTCAAAGGGTTACTGGTTCAATCGTTGGGTCACTGGTTGGATCAGTAATAAAATAAAATAAAATAAATAATTATTAATGGTGATAAATAGGCTAAAAAATTACAATAATTATGAAAATATCATGTTTCATGTATATTAAATCAAATAAAAACCCAAAAATGATCAATCTAATACATTCAATTTCTAATAAATTTTGCCTAATTTGCTCAGTTGTTAATCAAATCAAATAATATTCTCTTAATTGCATATTTATTGAAATCAACTTCATAGCATACAAATCATATTAGATCTAAATAGCACAGAGAGAGAGAGAGAGAGTACCTACTATATCTCAAGGCTCTCAACACTAAACAAAAGGGCACAGAGGAGAAGAAGGGGGTGAAGCAAATCACCAATAAGATCTGAGTGGTCTTTTCTTGCCTTCGTAAGTTGGTATCTAGTTTGTTCGACCATTTGAGTTTTACCACTTCGACTGAGTGAGCAGTGCAAATATATATATGCACATGTCTTCAAGTTCTACACTTTGAGTGAGCGAGCACACCGCACAAAGAGAGAGAGAGAGAGAGAGAGAGAAAGGGGACTAAAATGGAGTGATAAGCTGAGGTCATCGAACCTCAAAGATGAGAACGAGAAATAGAGGCTAAGAGCCTCAGAGTGATAAAGATCAAATTAGGGCAAAAAGTACCCAAAAAGCCTAGTCTTATAGCATTTTAATTGAATTGACGAGCTTATCAAAAATTGCCCGGTTCAGCTGGTTGGGTGAAGAACTGCTTAGTTCAGTGAGTTTTATCCAGTTTTTTCATTAAACGATCTAATAGGATAATCGGTCCGGTTTAGGCTCCGGTTCGCTAGTTCATCGGGTCAACCCACCGAGCCTGGTCGGCTTTTAAAACACTAGTCCTAAGTGACATTTTGTGACAAAATAGGAAATAATATGTTGGGATAGCTTGATTCTTTACCTTGCTTGCTGTGATATGTCATTGGTTTGACATTATGTGACAAAAAGGAGAAGAATATTTTGGGAACATATAGGAGAATTTGGAGAGATATTCTCTTGATTAGCTTAAGTAAATTGCATGTAAATAGAGTAAGTGAGAGTTTGTTCTAACACTCAAGGGGAGTACATTTATAAACTTGACATGAAGTCACCTATTTGCATTGTTTATTTTACACTTGTTACTTTACTTGTGAACACCAACTAAAGAGGATAACTAGTTGTGCATTGTCATGCTATATCTAAAGGTTCTCAAGCATATTAAGAAAGACACTTCTTACATATGTTACATATTTGTACTTGCACAATGTTAACATGAATACCTATGCTTGCCTTAGTGCTTACCATACCCGTGAATATGTTATATATTTCTCTAACATATGATGCTTTTCACGAAGTTTTGATTTAAGTGGTGATGTGTAGGACTATGATCTTCAAAGTTATATCTAGAAGATAGTTCTTATACTTAGAAATTAAGGATGTAGACATAAGTGTTGAGATTTGTTTACAATTCTATTTGTTCAATTATCACAAAATTACCAAAGGGAAAGATTGTTAGATCATATTTTATAATTGGCTAAGTTCGTGAAGTCCTTATAAATCTCAACATATTTCATGGTCATGATACTATGATGATGAAAATCCGAATTGAAAGGAGAAGATCATGCGTCAAAACTATATCAAAAGCACTCTGTATGCACCTTCATGCCTATGACAAGGTAATGACCTAGAGACCTAAGATGGTATATAATCAACCTATTTCCTTGGCTTAATAGTTTTGGAGGATTAGTGTTAAAATGAAATTGGTACTTGATCCGAGTATGGCCCCTACGTGTTCTTCAAAGAAAATTTTTTCTAAACATTTTATGTGGTTCGAAAACATAAAATTGTGTCATGATCGGATCCCTCTTGAGAAACATTCCTTAGTGTTCAAGATGATAGTTTTTTTTTGCTTGGTTTTAGGCTTAAAAAAATCAATAAGGACCTCTCTATACTCATTAGCATCATGAAGGGCGGTCTCTGCATAATTTAGGAAAAAATCAGTCAAATGGAGGGCCCTTTGGGCTGTTCGAGCTTTGTCAGAGGTTGCTCTAGCAGTCTTGCTCTCCTTTGTTAGTTTGGAATTCATTTTTCATTTCAATGACTGCCGCCCTATAACCGCCCTCCCACTACTTGAGTAGTCATTCGTGAATATGAGTTTTCTTGATTATCAAGATTATCTTTATTCCGGACTTATATATAGGGAAATCCTTTCCTACACCTAGGGTAAGTTTCTTATGAGCATTTTGAGAGAGAAAAAACATCTTGAGCTCCTCTACCATAATCTTAGATCCCTAAACCCAAAAGCTACCATCTAGTGATCATCCAACCTCACAACTTGGAGAAAAAGTACTTGCTTGGTTTAAGATCAAACCCATTGGATTATGCATACCAAGATTCTTGGGTGTGTCTTAGGAATGCCCGAGATCTAGATGATCCATTGTAGTGGAAAATCCAAGTGAAGCTACCCAAGAAGTTGAAGAGGCACTTTGGCGGAGAGTCTTACTAAAGGAAATGAGCATCTAACAATGGCATTGATCAAGGTATAAGATTCGGGTACTTGTAAGTTGATTTTGGGATAGTGGATTAGGCTTTTGGTGAACCCCAAGAGATTCCCCGTGGCGTTTTTCGAGTAGGATTTTCGCGTCAACAAATACTTGTGTTATTTATTGCTTTTTATATACACTTTGGTTTGATACACACAAGCACACTGTATGTTTGATGGAATGATTAATTGAACATATTTGTCATACATAGTTGGGTAGCAAGGGTTTGGTCATTGGGTGGGATCCCCGTGAGTGATTGAGTGTTTGTGCATTTAATTGACGAATTAACAACATCAATC
>CAUOFW020005939.1:0-25561 GCA_963454935.2 Ilex paraguariensis
AAAGAGGAAACCTGGTAGCACTCAAGGCAGGAATAGAGCCACCAGGATCTAAGTAAGAAAGGTCATTTTTTTCATGCCTTAAACCAATCACCTTCCTTGTATTAAGGTCCTAAAAAATACAAGAAGGTGCAAAGAATGTTACAAAACACAGTAATAACTTAATAAGTTGGCTCATAAATAACAAGTTAAAGGAAAAATTAGGAACAAACAAGTCAGAAATTATCAAAATGACCCATCAACTAACACATTGTGTTAATTAGATGAACGAAAATTAGAGAATAAGGAACACATACCAAACATATGAGCACTAGCCCTTGAATCAATGATCCAAATTGACAAAGAAGGTTAAGCAACCGTACATGCAGAGTTACCTTCGTTAGAAAGACAAATAATTGGAATAGAAAAATATAGAGAAAGTGAAGATAATTGTTGGTTGAGCTTACGAAGCTAAGAAGAAAGATCATCATAAAAATCTGTAGTAGATGTAATTGGACCATTTGTAGAAGTCTGATCTCTGATGTAGTAGAGAGCTCGAAGTATCCTTAAGAGCCTAATTTGCATAAGTTGGTCTACCATATTTATCCCAACAATAAGACTCAATATGTCTTGTGCGACCACAATAAGTACAGTTGCATTCAAAATGATGACCACGACCAGAACTACCATCACATCTACCACTCAAAGTAGCCATGGAAAACCTGCAATAAATTGGGCAAGATCGAACCAACAAACAAAGCAATCTCCAATTGTGAATGTCGAGTTTGGATTTCAATCTCAAATCACACAACAATCACCCAAACCACGTCTGGAAATCATAGATGACAACTCAAAAGCATTAAATCACCAAAAAAAACCCAACAAGGAACCAAAAACGGTGCCAACACTTGATCAAACACTCCACGCAACAAAACAACCACCAAATAGGATTGGATGCCTCAAAATCGTGAAGCCATCACAGATATGCATTAAACAGCCAGAGAACTGATCTAAAAAGCCACCACAAATCAGCAATCACAACCCAAGCACAAACCAGAACCCGGAACAATTTCAATAATGTTCAATGAAGAAATAATAGTAGCTGAAACCCAAATCAACCACAAAAACACATCCAAACCAGTCGAAGATAGCTGGGTAGTGAAGACAAACCACACAGCAGGCCTTAGAGGACACACAAAGGCCAAAAATAAATAAAACCAAAAGACCTGGAACAGTTCAGCACTATTCATTGAAAAAAGGCAATAGCCAAAACCCAATCAGCCACAAAAACACATCCAAACCAGCCTAAATTAGCTGGGCAACCTAAGAGGCTGTTCTCAAGTCCAAATCAGCACCATAGGCAGCAGATCCAAGCAACAAACCAAAGAAAAATGCCCCAAATTCGCAGATCTAGAAATCGGGTCTGATTTTCCAAAAAACATTCAAAAATAGAAAACCTTACCTGGATGGCTTCAAAAAAAAATTCAAAAATCACCATAAAGAAGTGGGCAAAATATCAACCATGGTAGTAGACTTTTGTCACCAGAAAGTCACCAACGAAGACATCAGCGTCAGAATGCTGACTTCAACAATGACCAACGGCTGATTTTTATTTTTTTCTTATGGGTTTTTTTTGCCTAAAAAATAAAAAAAAATACTTAAATACCAAGTTAAAATTATAAAAACAGAATTAGGATTTGTAAGAAAGGAGAGCGGAGAAGAAGAGAAAGAGAATAATCTATTATATAGACTATAGATTTAGGTTTCCCTACCCTCTCTTATTTATAAATATGTAACATTAGAGTAATTACAATATTACCCTACACAAACTAACTTATGTCTAACATATAAAATAAAAAATCTTAACATATATGATGTTTAAATATATAATGCAAGAAACATATTGAACTAAGTTCCAAAGTTTACAGTTTCAAAGAAAAGTATACAGTATAAACCATGTCTCTAATGAGTCAAATTCCATCCTTCACATGGAGTTCCCAACAATAAAAAATTGATATCATCAAATGGATAAAATTGCCAGGTAGACATAGCAGCCCAAGAATCGAAGAGCAGTGTCATATACCTCATTGAGTATTGTAAGCGTTGTCTCAGGTTTCAACTCCTTAACTCGCAGACCCACCTTTACCCAAGACTGAAAGCCACCTTGGACTAGATATGGTTTCTGCCATGCGAAGAAATAAATGGTAAAGGTACAAATTTTCATCTAGTCATCTGATACAGAAATCCAAAATGTGGGAATCTCGGGCAACAATTCTTTTTCAAAAATATATTGATAGCTGTAAAAGAAATTTTGTTCTGATTTTTCTGGCTTAATTATGCAATCACTTCCAGCTTTAGCATCATGAGTCCTGTGCCCCAGCCTCTGTGTTGCTGTCAGGTTCTAAATTGAAACGTATATGCCAAGTGCAGAACCACCCAGATTTATGAAATCAGCATCTGCTTTTGTTTTCCTAGGCAGCTTTATGAAGTGGTATTAAAAAATAACAGTTATGTCAGAACAATCATAACTTTTTCTTCCGAGTATACACATTAGTAAACAATGAACATTCCTATGTCTGTCATAAAAATGTACTGCATAAAAATGGGCCCCATCTGCATGAAAGTTTTTTACAAAAAAATGAAGTTAAGATCCATTGTCCATCAATTATGGCAAATTATATATGGCTGAAATACTTAATACTGTCATTATACATATCAATGATTTGGGGAAAAACATCAAAAATTATTCTGTCGCCTGGAAAGTCAAAAATGGGAGATGAGAAATAATGTAACGCCAAAACAAAGGTCATCAAAATTCTAGAAATCACAACAAAAAAAAAAATCCACTACTTTTAGCATCAAACATGTGGATTGCACAAACTTATGACATACATTAACCGAAGTGTGTTCTACCATTTCTCTGACTGTTTGATAACTGAATCTTCTTCAGAAGAAACTCAAAAGCTTGTGAGGTTTATTAAAGGCTTAGGCATTCTAAACAAATAAGCTTTCTTAGATTTTTCACATTTTATTCAATTAATACATTCAAGTTTTTGTTATAAGCAGAGTTAAATTCATGTCAAATACAGATAACAATAAGGATTTGAATTGTACGTACCTTAACCCCAAGTCTCCTCAGTGACCTTGCAATTCCTTTGGAACGAGTACCATCAGCATCCATGATGATGACCTTGGTTCTGTCCTATAAGTAGGGGTCACGACATAGTTATGGGACATCATTCGATTTCAAAGTTTATATTCTAAAATGGTTGCTAAAAGTGCACATAAAAGAATCTTTTCAGTATTTATAGCCGTCCATACATTTTACAAAACTGAACTTTTGCCTAATTATTTGACCATCATATTGGATTAAGAGATATCACCACAATACTATCTGCTAGACAAAATCCGAACACAACGCATCATCAAAGAGCTAAAATCAGTAGAACAAAAATTAAATATAATGCTGACAAAATATAATCAATTACGGTTGATTTTTGTAATTAATTAATGATTTTAAGTATGGGTTAAGACTATATGGTATTTTAGTGGCACAAAGCATTGTAACTTTGAAAAAAAAAAAAATATTTGTGTAATATCGAATTTTCTGTCTTATCGACCACAGCTCAGCTGATAGTTTGTCCTGTCAAAACAATTTATTGGATCATGCACTTTCATGTAGCACCCTCTATGCCATCAAAACACGGAGAGTAGAAAGTCAAATACAAACATAATGTTACCTACTTGAACGATTTTCAAGTTCTGAATGACGGCAGCAATCATGAAGTCATCAATGTCCCTTTCACTCTTCAATAACTTCAGCACAGATCCGTCGACCTAAAAATTTATGGAATATATGATATCATACCACATAAAGAGGATATAGGTTGCAATATAATGCATCGTTTTCTTGGGACGTCTTTTGCATGAATCCTTGATTACAAACAAAGTAGGCGTACACCCGTACAAAAACAATGGACTTCTTTCCTATTATAGAAACGGATGATAAGTAGTTGTGCCGTGTCAAAAACCTGGGGTAGAATTACATCCACATATCGAAATCGAGCTGCTCGCCGAAGATCAGGAATGCCATCTTTTTCCCTGAGAACCTTCACAAAGAAAAAGAATAGAACCAAGGATATTGGCATATCTATGATAATTTACATAAACTCAAATAGCTAGAGAGAAATCGTAAAGAGAAGGTTTGTTTTAGCCTAATTCATGGAAATATCAGAATTTATGGCAGAGACCATTTTACAAAACAAAAGCCAAGAAAAATTTGCAGTCTCTTGCCTCAGGTCTGACATCAATGAGTACTGCATTTTCCATTCCTGTCAGGAGCTCCAGAGTTAACTTGGGAGATAAATCTCCAGCATATCCTCCATATGTCAATACCCAATAAGAACCCCTGCAAAGATCTGATAGACTATAAATTTCCACATTATAACGTTTCCTCCTATTAGGAACAACACAAAGAAGGAGGAAGGGAATCCATACCATAAAGTCGCCAATGTTCCCAGAAAAAAAACAAATGGAACGACTGGATCATTGGGGTCCAAGCCAAGACTCTTCTCGAACCCCTCTAATGTGATGTAAATCTGCATACCAACATGCAAGATAAGCATGAACGATCTCTCAAAACCAAACTGCTAATGTAGGCTGAATGAAATTAGTTGTGAAGTAACATGAATATAGCCTGTTTCAATAATAATTTTTTGAAGTTCAAAGATGTTGGAGGAATACCATAGCTAGATAGAGTTCATCAAGCACATTTCTTTTAGATAGAAATGTGTTCTGACTCTATTGGATCAAGTCTCAATGCCCCCAAGAAGAAAAGATCCAACCAGATATCTTTTAGTTCAAGTCTAATTCCCATAATTATTTATTCTCAACCATTCCAAGTAATTCAGTTTGCCAAGCCAAGATTTGCTCTTTTGACTGATTTGTCATAGCCATATGTAATCAAATAATCCATAAACAACAGGGCCCGAGCATATCCTATAGGTTAGAAAAAGAAATTGAATATACCTGTTGAAAAGCTGTCCCAGCTGGCCTAAAAAAATTTACTGCATTTTCTTCTGACAAATTTAAAACATTCTGAATCTCTGGAGGAAGCAGCTCCTTTGCAGAACTATATGCATAAACAACAAAGGTGGCCCCCTGTGTCAGAGAATCCTCAACTGCAACTATTGTACGCCTCAACACATCAACAGCAATAATACCCACTCTACTTGAGGCATCCTTCAAGTCACTGGAAAACCCTGTCAATCTCTTATGAACTAATTCTCCTGTCTGATCAACAGCCGATATCACATTACTAACAGCGTCATCAACAGCCTCATTAGCACCCTTGAAAGCAGATGTCACTGATGAAGTAATGGTGTCAAGTGAGTTTTTCAGAGCATTTTGTGCCTTATTGACTGAAGCACTAACGGACTCACTTATCCCAGCAAAAGCATTTTCAACATTTGTTTTCCCACTGGATAGAGAATCATTATCCGTGTTCAACAAATCAGATTCGGAGGTTGGACCATCAATTCGTAGCATGGTTTGGGGATCAGAAGCCTCTGTTAAAGCATTGGTATTTTCAGTTAATCGATATGTAAAGTCCACGAGTTCCTCTTTTCCGGTGGATACACTAGAACTTTCTACAAATTGCAGATCTCCCATACCCATGGCATAATGTCCAGTTGCTGCACCCGATGAATTATTCCATTTATTTGGAAACTCACATTTAATGTCTTCTACTTCATTTTGGTATGAAGACAGGTTAATGAAATCCATGCATCCAGTTTGCTCAGTGCTTTCAAAAAACCTAGAACTGAAAGATTTAACAGCTTGTTTCTTGAGGGAAAATTCTTCAAGATGTATTTCATCAGACAAGCCCAGATTCACCCTGTCTTCCAAAATGCATCTAACTTCATATGTTTTCCGATATGAGGAAAAGGATAGCCACCCTCCATGCAAAGCAACCTACGGGATTCATAGTTTCATATAGCATCAACAAATGTCCAATTGTACATGAATTCAGATTTGTATAAAACAAAAAATCATCTTGGAGCGTTTCAGCTTTTAACAAACAACATGAGCATTCCTCATTTACCCAAAAACATGAGCATTCCTCTAAAAGATAATCATGCTTAGCATGGCCTCCACCCCTTACAGAGTGCCTGGAATTGGGGAGTCACAGAACAGGCAGATGACGATGTTAACCGCAGTGTTTGGACTTTGGAAGTCTTTCAACAAATTCTTCTCATGTTCCAAACAGCATCATAATTTTCTCCTAGGTGATAGAGCATCATAATTCTGGAAGATGCATCTTCTGACAAACAGTTAAGCCAGGACGGAGGTGACTGCATATCCTAACTCCGTCATCTCACCTTTCACAGGAAAAGGGTCAATGCTCTCCATTCAATTGTCAAATTAACAACCTTTATACGACAAATTTTATGCAATAACCTAATCTGGCTTTTCAACTCTGTGAATTCTTTCTAGTTTTCAGCATGGGCAGACAATAGTTACCAAATAGACCATAAGAAATAAAGAAGGATTTTTGGTTCTGACAAAATTAGCTCATACCAATCTCCTCATAAAACCAATTAAGTAATCAAACATCAAGGTACTGCATCCCAACATGTGCTATGCGTAAGGTGGTAGACAGATTGGAGATTGGACTCTAGCACCAGACTAAGCTCTCAACTGTTAATAATCAACTCAGTGGATGTACAACTTTAATAGAACTAGTCAAACTATTGAAGTTAAAAGAGAGATTAACATCCTTAAAATTGATTTTTCCATTGCAAAGCAAATGAAAAGCTGAATGTCTTTGTTGGTACTTTCTGTCCCAGACAAACACATCTACAAATATAAGATTCTACAACTAAACATTTTTTTCTTTCCTCTAGTCCTTTCTTTTTTCTTTTGTTTTCTACTCACCTTCAATTGACTAAAAGTTAATGTTCCACCAGAATCCATCATCCAGTAATACACTTCATTGACTCATATCAATCTAATCTTAGCATATAAAACATTTCTCCTCTAAGAATGAGAATTAACAGCAATCCCAGAACATTAAAAAAGCATGGAAGGTAAAATGGAAACAACTTCCACAAAAACTGGAAATAAAAGAAGGCACGCAGACTCCAGCAATTTTTTACTTCAATTTCCTAATACCCAATTCAAATGACCTCGCAAGTTCAAATTCTCGCCAACTTGTAAAACATAACTCAAAAAACATGTACAGAAACTTCTTAAACAGCACTTACCAAGTAATCTATGCTCAACAACTGAATTGGAGTTTAAAAAAATTAAAACCTCCTCACCTGGGAATGAGGGGAACAGCTAGTGGCGGCTGAACAAACGGGCAGCATTGTCATATAACCTAATATATCCACTCTAGGAATATATTTACCAAGCTCTCATCTTCTGCTTAAAATCATACCAATGCAAGCAAAAGTCAACAGTATGACATATCAAAGCTTAATTTTTTATAAAGGTCACCAGTCAAAATTGTGTAACTTACACAGGAATCACAATGGATTAGATTGATCAAAGCAATCCACCAAAGTAAGGCTTTCAAACGATTCTTGAAATGGTTTCTCTCAGATTCAGTCTTTGTTGACAACAGAACTCGAACTGCAAAGATACCATGGTAGTCTTGGGGAGCTAATGTTTTATTTTCATTTGGATATGACAAATTCTCAGAATGGGTTTTTGATATTCTCTGAGAATTATCCAATGAAACGATATGGAAGTGTTGATGAGAGGTAGAGATGTGATAGGGAGAATCTTGTGGCTTGTTCGAAGCCGTTAGCTTCATCTCTTTGGCCCCTACCTTACCCTCGTTTCCTCGGGGGTCAGATTGGGGTGGAGATCCTCTGCTGTTGGGTTCTAACAGCAGATTTTGCTGTTAAGTTGGACGACAACGTTTTGAGACCAATCTGCTCCAGCGAAGAAGACAGCAAGACAGAAACGAACGACGTCGTTCATTTTGGGACCAATCTGCTCCAAACGGCGTCGTTTGCTCGCCCTCTCTTATGTTAGAACGACGTCGTTCATTGCTGTCTTCTTTGCTGGAGCAGATTGATCCAGCAGAGGATCTCCACTCCAGATTGTATCTGTGCCTTTTTTTTTCCCAGTGTTCTCGGAGAGAGAAATATTAAATGGGTCTAACTAAAATTCAAATTTTTTATCTTGAACGTAAATGTAATAATAATTAATTCGACAAATAAACACTATATCTATAATAATAAAATAGAACCCAATTTGAATTTTTTCTCACTGGAAAATTTAATTTAATTTAAATTCATTTGGAAAAGCACAAGGACGGTTCAGATTTCATCTCAATTCTTCTAACTTAATCTAGAGGCTCACATTTCATCTCGCATAAAAAAAAAATCCCGCCCAAATCAAACCTACCCCCTACACGCTACCCTCTCCTACAGTCTACCCAAATCCCTTACAGCTACTCTCTCTCTCTTGTTCACCAGTCACCTCCTCTGCATTGGCTCATGGCTCAACACAGTGGCAGCACTGCTACCCAGACCCCTCTACCCAGAACCCTCTCACTCCTCTGCTATGGCTCAGCGGCAGCACACACCGTTCACACCAACACCAGCGGCGATCAACACCCTTTCACCAACCTTAGCCCAAGTATCTCCCTCTCCCCCTCTCTTTCGCTCAACACCCTTTCACCAATCTCACCAAGCTCAACCCAGGTGCACTAGGGGTTTTCTTCTTCTTTTATCTTCTTTCTTCTTTTTTTGGAGGTTGGTTGAAGCTTTGGATCAGCCTGTATAATCGTTAATCGTTATTAATCTTCTTTGTTTTCTTTTATTTGGGTGGAGATTAAAGTAAATTGAATATTAGGTGAGAAGAATTGGTATATATTTTCAAGTTTCAGGATGTTGTTTGTTAGGTGAGAACATGACCCTGATGAATAGTGTGAAGTTGTCTGTATTCACAAATTGTTGCTCTTAAAGCAATTCAACTTATTTAACTACCTTTTTCCCAATTTGTTTGCACGTGAAACTTGATGAAATTCATATGGAAAAATAGTCTTTTCATTTTTGCATTGTAAGCACATTCTTTATATTCTGTGCAGTAGTTTTGATGATGCACAAAAATGGTTTTGCACACCACCCGTCAAGTGTAGATAATAAATGCAATGAAATCAATGAAAAAATTGAAGAAGACACAATTTATAGTGGTTCGGTCAATTCGACCTACGTCCACTCTTCAATGGCTTCAGTTGCCGGGTATTTTATTGATTCAAAGGTATGGAGAATGGAGATACAAGCTTTGAGAGAGAGAATGGAGAATCAAAGAAAAATAGTAATCTCCGGTAGTCGGTTCGTCCTCTGTATGTCTCTGGTGGGGCGTGACCTTCCTCCTCTTCTTTCTACCAGATTGGAGCTCTTTTATAGCAGCTAAGAGATCATTCTTGTGGAGATCATGACATATCCTCAAGGTTTATTTATCGCAGCTAAGAGATTATTCTTGGTGGAGATCATGACTTATTCTCAACGGAAGGAGGAGGTTGGGGAGCTCTTCATGAAACGTGGTCAAAGATTGGACCGTTTCCTTCGGTGGTGCAGATAAGCTTCCCGTGCTCTCCTCTTGATGACGTGCTAAGCAAAAAGTCTAACCGGTCTTGGACTTGGTGGATTTGGACCGTTTTCTTTGGTGGTGCAGATAAGCTTCCCGTGCTTTCCTCTTGGTGACGTGCTAAGCAAAAAGTCTAACCGGTCTTGGACTGTCTTGGACTTGGTGGAATCAAAATTAGGTTGGGCTCCTCAACTGGGGTTGGATTTTAACACATAAATTGGACTATTTGGGCTTAACCCATTATTTGCCCCCCCAATGCCCCATGTCCAAGGAGACTTGGAGAAGGAGGCATTGATTACATTTTTTTTTTAAAATTTCAAGTCTTTCCCACTTTATTTTAAAGAAGGCCCATAATATTCTGTTTGGCCTTTTGTTTTGAAAATGACTTATAACTTTCTATTTGGCCATTTTATTTTGAAGAGGGCCCATAATTTTCTATTTGGCCACTTTATTTTGAAGAGGGCCCATAATTTTCTTGTTTGGGCTTTTTTCCTCTTTTTGAAAAACCCTAGACTATAAATATAGTATTCTTCTTCATGTTACCCATTTCACTCATTTTTAAGGTTGAGCACCCACCTCTTGAAAATTTTGAGAACTCAAGTTCTACCCATTTTGTTGAAGCCAAAGTGTGTTCTCCATGAATCCTTTCAAGAGTATGATTTCTTCCTTGCTAGTGAGCTTCTCAAGTGAACAATGTCGATTGAAGAGGGAGTGGTGGAGGTTGAAGAAAGGGAGGAAGTAGGCACCATTTTGGAGAACTTGGAGGCTAGTTTTGAGCATTCGAATGTTGTCTTGGACAGCTTTGGGGCTGAAAATGAAGGGCTGGACAGCGAAGGGAAGATGGGTAGCACGAGGAGTCGCTTGGGTAGCGCAGGGAGACGGCAGGGCAGCGCAGGCACGCTGGGCGCGCAGCTGGGCAGCGCGCGCGCGCGCTCTGGGGGCTTAGGCGCTGGGGCCTGGGCGGCTGCTCTGCGCGCGCTGGGGCTTAGGCGCTGGGGGCCTGGGCAGCTGCCTAGGCTCTGCTCCTCCTGTCCTGGACAGCCCAGGTGCGCTGGGCAGCAGCCTAGCTGCTGCTTCTGCTGTCCCGGACAGCTTCAGATCTGCTGCACTGGGCGGCTTTGGAACGCTGGACAGCAGCATTTTTCCATCAAGGGGCGCTGAAAATCAGTCCAAGGTTCGTCAGGGAGAGCTAGGCAGTGGCCTGGGAGCACGGGCTGATCCGATTCTCACTCGAGGCGCTGATTTGGGCGCCTTAGGTGCTGATTTTTGCGCCAAAAATTCTGCTTTGTGCAATATTGAAGGGTCAAGCACCCTTCAAGCTACTGGGCAACTTTGTTTTGATGAGCAACAGCAGTCAGGCACACTTTCAGGCGTTGGGCTAGACATTGCAAGTAGTAAGGAAGCTTTGGGTGCTGCTCTTGATGATCAAGCCCTTCTCCAGGTGTTGGGCGCCTTGGGTGAGCCTGGGGCTGCCTCGGGAGAACCTGCTTGTGATGACAAAAATAATGTTATTCCAAACATTAAAATATCTCACATAATTACCTAGAGAGAGAGAAGTAGGCTGCTTGCGCGAGAGCAAAGACAGAGTTGGAGAACTGCTCGTGAGAGAGCTACACTTTTTGAGACCTAACTTTTGGCGACCCATGAGGGAGTCTTTAAGCTTGAGGTATAAGCTGCCTATTTGAGAACAGTGCAGAGGCCAGGCTTTTTTGGCGATCCGTGAGAGAGCCGTTAAACTAGCGATAGGCTGCTTGTTTGAGAATAGTGTAGAGGCTAAGTTTTTTTTTTGGCGATCCCAAGAGAGCCGCTAAACTGGAGATAGGCTGCCTGTTTAAGAACAGTGCAGAGGCCAAGTTTTTTGGCGACCCGTGAGAGAGCCGCTAAACTGGCGATAGGCTGCCTGTTTGAGAACAGTGCAGAGGCCAAAAAAAAAATTTTGGCGACCCGTGAGAGAGCCGCTAAGCTGGAGATAGGCTGTCTGTTTGAGAACAGTGCAGAGGCCAAGTTTTTTGGCGACCCATGAGGGAGCTGCTAAACTGGAGATAGGCTGCCTGTTTGAGAACAGTGCAGAGGCCAAGTTTTTTGGCGACCCGTGAGAGAGCCGCTAAACTGGAGATAGGCTGCCTGTTTGAGAACAGTGCAGAGGCCAAGTTTTTTGGCGACCCGTGAGAGAGCCGCTAAACTGGCGATAGGCTGCCTGTTTGAGAACAGTGCAGAGGCCTAGTTTTTTTGGCGACCCGTGAGAGAGCCGCTAAGCTGGAGATAGGCTGCCTGTTTGAGAATAGTGCAGAGGCAGGTCAACTTTTTGGTGATCTGTGAGATGATTCACCCTGCCTAAACTTGTTGATTTCCTCAGCATTCATATATCTTTGAGCTTTTGTGAATAGTTCTGACATGCTCTTTGGTGGTTGCTTTATTACTGAAAAAAGGAAATTTGATGAACGGAGGCCACCCAAGAAGGCGGTCATCGTCACCTTGTCGTCAGGTTCATCAACTTGGAGTACCTCCTCAGACTCTCCTCGCGGTCCTGCTTTATACTAAGCAGGTGCGTAACTGACTTCTGGTGGCGACGCCCTCCTATGAAGTGTGAGACGAATGATCTGCTAAGCTCGGCAAAAGAGGTAATAGAGGCGGGGGAGAGCTTAGCAAACCACTGTCGGGCAGACCCCTTTAATGTGGTTGGGAATGCCCTGCACATGATTTCGTCTGGTACGTTGTGCAATTGCATCAAGGTCTTGTAAGTGTCGAGGTGGTCCAGTGGATCCTTTGTTCCATCAAAGGTCTCCACAGATGGCATTTTGAACTTCTGAGGGAGGGGATAGTTTGCTACATCAGGTTTGAAAGGGGTATCAGTACGCCTTACCAGGTGGTCAACAGTCTCGGGTCCTTGTGCCTTCATGGCGTTGAAGACATCACCGAGTTGATTTTGTACCTCCTTTATCTTCTCATCCCAATGATTGGGGGCTCCTATGGAATGATCATGGAAGTGGCTTCCATGCCCCATGCTTTGGTTTTCACCCTCATCCTCCTGGAGATAAGGGTCCTCTCCCTGGAAAGCAAGGGGAGGGGGAGGTGCAGCTCCCTCATGTTGGGCTTCCCGAAGTGGGGTGCCCAATGGGGCACCCGGGCGTGGAGCAACAGGGCGTGGTGCTCCTTGATGTCCAGGATGTGGAGCTCCTTGGGGTGCTCTATGTTGTGCACCTCCGTGGGGCCCTCCATGTTGTGCACCTCCGTGTGGTGCTCCATGTTGTACACCTTTGTGTGGTGCTCCACGTTGTGCACCTCCGTGTGGTGTTCCACCTTGGGGTCCTCCATGTTGTGCACCTCCGTGTGGTGCTCCTCCTTGTCCAGCAAGTATGAGTTGCAGTAACTGTTGGTTTTGAGCAACCAGTTGCTGCATGGTCTCCAATATTTGTTGGGGATTCGGGGCTAGAGTATTCGGAACAGGGTTGATAGGCAGGGGAGTAACCTCCTCCTCTCGTGGAGGATTGTCTTCGTGTTGGTTCATGGATCGAGTAGTGATCGCCATTAGTTAATGGATGTAATGTTCATGAGTGAGAATTTTGTCGATTCCCACAGACGGCGCCAAACTGATGATGCACAAAAATGGTTTTGCACACCACCCGTCAAGTGTAGATAATAAATGCAATGAAATCAATGAAAAAATTGAAGAAGACACAATTTATAGTGGTTCGGTCAATTCGACCTACGTCCACTCTTCAATGGCTTCAGTTGCCGGGTATTTTATTGATTCAAAGGTATGGAGAATGGAGATACAAGCTTTGAGAGAGAGAATGGAGAATCAAAGAAAAATAGTAATCTCCGGTAGTCGGTTCGTCCTCTGTATGTCTCTGGTGGGGCGTGACCTTCCTCCTCTTCTTTCTACCAGATTGGAGCTCTTTTATAGCAGCTAAGAGATCATTCTTGTGGAGATCATGACATATCCTCAAGGTTTATTTATCGCAGCTAAGAGATTATTCTTGGTGGAGATCACGACTTATTCTCAACGGAAGGAGGAGGTTGGGGAGCTCTTCATGAAACGTGGTCAAAGATTGGACCGTTTCCTTCGGTGGTGCAGATAAGCTTCCCGTGCTCTCCTCTTGATGACGTGCTAAGCAAAAAGTCTAACCGGTCTTGGACTTGGTGGATTTGGACCGTTTTCTTTGGTGGTGCAGATAAGCTTCCCGTGCTTTCCTCTTGGTGACGTGCTAAGCAAAAAGTCTAACCGGTCTTGGACTTGGTGGAATTAAAATTAGGTTGGGCTCCTCAACTGGGGTTGGATTTTAACACATAAATTGGACTATTTGAGCTTAACCCATCAAGTTTAATTAGTTGATTGAGGCAATAAATTTTTTCTATCACTTGTTGTATTCTTTGTTGATTGAAGGAAATGTAGTTCGACAATGGGTATTTTGGGTGAAAAAATATAACCAGACCCAAGTATATGTCTTCCTCATTATTCGATTATGATATATTCATCATGCTTGGACTATGATATATTGATTATAAATTTTTTATGGTTAATAACATTTTTAGTCTCTAAAGTATGCATGTCAAAACACCCTTTAAAATGAACGCATATGTATATTTTAGTATATATTTTTTTGTTCATTTCAATTTTGTATGAATTCTGGCCAAAGTGGATGCAAGTATAATCTTTGATTGGATATGTTGGGTGATACAAGTGTAAATTTATTATCCCATATTTCTTAGGACCCACAAGATTTAAAGGTGGTTGGCCAAACAATGACTTGGATTGGCAACATATATTATCCAAGCCAATGAAAGTGGATGGGGTTCATTGGGTTGGATGTTAAATTGTTTTGAATGTTCAATTGATTTAAATGTTATAGTTTGAATTTTTTGAATGTTCAATCGGTTTGAATGTTATATTGCATTGCCTTAGACATAACAAAAACCCCTTCGCCTCAGCCCAGGAACCTCCCTCTCCCCCTCTCTTTCGCTCAGCACCCTTTCACCAATCTCACCAAGCTTAGCCCAGGTTCAATGGGGGGTTTCTTCTTCTTTTATCTTCTTTCTTCTTTGTTTGTTCAATTTTTGGAGGTTGGTTGAAGCTTTGGGTTTTCTTTGTTTTCTTTGATTAATCGTTAATCTTTGATGAAAGGGTTAAGCTTTGGGTACATATTAAGCTTCTTTGTTTACTTTTATTTGGGTGGAGATTAAAGTAAATTGAATATTAGGTGAGAAGGAAATGCTAAGTCTGTGTTCGTACTTCACTTGGTATATATTTTTTTCTTCCTTTCTTTGTGTTTTCAGATAGTTTAGTTTATCTTTACATTCATATATATTTGGATGCAATGATGCCCAAAACCCGTTCGATGATATTTCTAATCTGTAATTGTAGTTGAGGCTAACTTCATTCGTTGAATTAGTTTAGACCTGATTTTCTATGCTGTGAATTGAGCATTATGGAAAAAACTCCTTGTAGTGGGTTTTACAGCATTTTAAGCTCATCTGATCAGCCATAAATATTTCTTAAGAAAATCCCCCAAGATGACAGCCCAATATCCCCTACATTTGTCGTCACTAAGATTTGTAGGGAAGGTGGTTGCCTCACAAAAGAGGAAAAAAAAATATTTTTGGGTTCTTTTATTAGTTTGTAATTTGACAATAAAACCTGCAGCATTTTACCCACCCCAACAAACCTGCCAATATGCCCCTCCCCCCTCCCAAAAAACACACACACACACACAAAAAAAAAAAGATAAAAAGAGCAATAGGCAACAATGACATATATTGTTTACTAAATTATATAATTTTTTAATCACTTAATTATGAGATTGACAAACCAGTTTTTTTTTGGAATTAATCAGAATTCTATCTTGAGTTCTAATATATAAACCTTGAAATGATCCTCTTTAAACACATGACACCAACTTTTTCTGGAACTAATTACAACTGAAGCCTTAGTTTTGTCAACCATATAGATTACAATACTGTAGTGAAATATATGCATGCATGTGTTTATAGACATTGAGCAAGTGGGATGTGTATGGACATTGAGCATGTGGGATGTGTATCTTTCTACCATGAGCTTTGTTAATTTTATTAGCTTACATAATTTAATTTTATGTTATGTGCTGTGTTCAAGCATCATTATGTTCTGTGCCGCCTTTTTTTACTTTGCCTATAATAGTTTTCATGTTTCTAATTTTATGAGCAATCTACATTTACTGGGTGTTAGCCCATCATTTATTAACATTTTCTTAGCTTAGCTTGGAAAATTCACTACCAAAAGTTGCAAATTTAGAATATAAGTAGTAAAATATTGAAGAAACGTTGTAGTTATACCATGGTAGTTGACAAGTGGGTGGAACTTGGAAGTGCCCACTGCTGAACTATTTATATATCTATTTGAACTTAAGGGAAACCATTCTATTCCTAATTAATGGTCTGTTGGATCAGCTGGCTCACAGTGCTTGGGTCCCCGAACTGGTGCTTGAATCTCCTGTTATTTCTTTCCATCCATGAGTGATAGATATATAGTAGCTGACAAACTCAATCTACACAACACTATTGTTAAGTTCTTTCTTTTCCAATTAATTGCAGCCCATCTTATAAATTCATCTCATGGTTTAGGCTGCCAAACATGCCCTGATAAGGAGAGGATAGTGCCCACAAAGTGGATGAATAAACACATTCTGGGTATGTACTGTCAAGATCAAACCAATTTATGCCAAGCTACAGTATTGCCCTTGCTCCTAAGACAGTGGAGTTGGCTGTTAGTTTCAATAAGACAGTGGCAGAATTAGGAGCATAAGCTGGCATTGCCCCCAACAACATTTTGAAAGGCTAAGGAATTAGAGTTAGGCCACTTCCAGTTGTTGTTGTGGATGATTCTGTTCACATAATCTTCCTTTAAAAGTTCAAACTCCTAGACTATTGGTTTGATCAAGGGGTCCATGGGGATGCCGATTGTCAAACCACATATTGTGCCAGTTCCAAGAGCTAGAATGAGTGGGCCTCACCTCCCATAAGCTTCTATTCCTTAAGTGGTACGCATGGACCCATTGAACCCAAAGATTGTTCTTATCAGTAAATAGTAACCGAATGTACTTTGCCATTAGAGCTAAATTTCAGCCCTTGATTCTCCTTAAGCCCAAGCTTCCCTCACATTTCGATATGTATACTTCCTCCCAAGAGACTTCTGTTCCGTAACTGCCCATTTCAATCCCTTCCCATAAGACTCCTCATGAGTTGTTCCACCCTATCAATGATCTATTCTGGCAGATATAGATGAGAAGCCCAATAAATATGTTTAATGCTTATCACAGATTTAATTAGGAGTAGTCTATTAGCGTACGTCATAGATTTAGGCCAAGGGAGGGACATAAACCACCAAAATAAGAAAGGAATGCAATTGGAAATATGGGATATGTTGTGTTTTAGCTTGAGTTTCTGAAATATAGAACACTCTCAATCCCATATGTAATCAAACCTTCACGGTCAAGGTATAATGAACATTTAATTAGAATGCAAGAGAATTTTGTTCCAAAACATGAGCAAAGAGCAAAAGGAAATACGTTTAAATCATAGATAGAAGATTTCCACATGTCCACCCCTTTTAGCACCCTTGATTAGCGAATAAATTGATCCATCTTGCTAATTACTCTAACAATCAATTTAGGCAAGCAATTTCTAATATTAGTTGTTGTTTAGTAATGCATTATGACCAATTTATTTTTAAGATTTTTTTTTCATCAAACAAGTAAAAATACCATGAAAGATTAAGCATTTTAATATATAAATAACGCCTATTATGCATGTTAGGTGCATGAATTACCATAAAAGATTAAGGAAACACATATCCTTGAACTCTGTCTATCCCTTAATTCTTTATATATTTAAAGGCAGCGTGGTTCTTCCACTTATGTCGACGACAACTTCAGTTTTTGAATGTTTGTGTTTAATTTGGTGTTTTAAATTTGACTTTTTTTACAATGGGTGTTTAATTTGTGTTCTCACTCTATCTCTCTCTCTCTTTCACAGAAGTAACACACACACACACAACAACACATAAAACACACACACATTTGCACACAAACACACACATTTAAATTGGGTGTTTAATTGGATGTCTTTTTTTTTTTTAGTTACGAATGTTAGGTTGTTGTTTTTTTAATTGGGTATCTTTTAATTTGGCTGTTTTTATTTTTATTATGAAATAGGTTTATAGTTATGATGAAATAGTTTTTTTTATTATGAATGTTATGATGGAATGGATGTTGAGTTGGTTATTATTGAGTGTTCTTATTTATTTCATCACAAGTCTTCTTATAAAATAATTAATACAAAGAATATTTAAAGTCGACGACAACTTCAGTTTTTGAATGTTTGTGTTTAATTTGGGTGTTTTAAATTTGGCTATCTCTCTCTCTCTTTCACAACAGTAGCACACACACACACAACACCACACAAAACACACACATTTGCACACAAACACACATTTAAATTGGAAGTCTTTTAAATAGGTGTTTAATTGGATGTCTTTTTTTTTTTTTAGTTACAAATGTTAGGTTTTTTTTTAATTGGGTGTCTTTTAATTTGGCTGTTTTTATTTTTACTATGAAATAGGTTTATAGTTATGATGAAATAGGTTTTTTTATTATGAATGTTAGGATAGAATGGATGTTGAGTTGGTTATTATGTAGTGTTCATTTTGTGAAATGTATAGGCTAATTTAGATAATCTTTTTCCTTAATTTTGGTTTTAGGAATTGGATGTGTATGTGTTATGTTTGATTAAATGCATGTTAATTGTATGAAATTTCATTGTAATTGATGTTAATTATACATAGATTATGAAAATTACTATGTAGCTACAACCGTTTCAACTGCACAATCATCGATTAATGGATGATGTCGTTATATTTGGCAGTGTAAGTTTATCATCTGATTAACTCTCTCTAAACAGATCTTATTGATTTTTTTAATAAATTATTTATTTTAATTTATTTTTATTAATGTCGTGACAGATGGATGACGACCTAGAAAATATCATATGATAAGTTTTTCTTACTCATCATTTTCTTATTTTTTATCTAATCTTTTTACCCACTTATTTACTATTCAATATTTTTTTGGTCTACAGGTTTGAAGACTTCATCATAATAATGTAGGAGTGGTAATTCGCAATGAGTATGAACTAAATTGTCTCCATATACGCGAGGTAGTGTATTCTCACACCTATTTCTCATTCAATTTTTTTTTCTTTTAAATAGCATTTTCTTACACAGAAGGAGAAAAAAATGTCTGATGCTTTGGCGAATGCCAAATTTAAGGGGAAAGAAAAGCAACCTCTTCTAGCCAAGGAACAAAAAATCAAGATTGTCAACTGGTATCACTTTTAATCCTATTCTTTTCTCTCTATTTTTACAATGGATTTGAATGTTATTGAATTTAAAAAATTTAAGTTTCGTTTTATGTAGAACGTTTGATTTGTCAACATGTTTTTGGTTTGTCTCATTTACTATTATTTTTTTTATCGTGTTATTCTGTGTATACAATTGAATTACTGAGAAACTATGATTTTTTGTTTTTTTTACCAGTTTTGTAGTTGAGAGTTTTAGTTTCTTAATCTTAATGTTGATTTGTAGCATTTATGCTTTTGTTATGACATATAATATGAATCGTTTGTTGGGTCCCATTTTTTAAAACTCTAAATTTGTTTGAACATTCTAAAATTTGAAGTATCGAGCAATAGTGAAACCTCAACCTTTCCCAGTAGTTTGAAGCATATTTTGATCTTATATATAACATACCTTTCAAGCTATTAAATTCAATATGCTATTGATTGAGCATATTACTATAGAACATGTTACTCTATAATCTGATATTGCATTTTTTGTCATTTGTCCAGTAATTAGTAAACAATGTGTTGAATGCAACTATGGCTATGATGTTTTATTTTTGCATCAAACAAAAACTTTATTATAATTATAATGTTGATAAATACTATAGAACATGTTACTGTATAATATGATATTACATTTGTTGTCATCTGTCCAGTAATTAGTAAACAATGTGTTGGATGCAACTGTAGCTATGGTGTTTTATTTTTGCATCAAACAAAAACTTTATTATAATTATAATGTTGATAAATGGTTGGGTAGATAGTTCTGTTAATGCAACACTGTTATATAATCAGAGTTTAGTAAATTTTTTGATCCGTATTACTGTTAACATTGTAGCACTGTGATTTGTCATGTTTCCTCGCGTTGCTATATATACAAAGTGAAAAACGATATGATATACGTTAAATCAACAAAATAATAATTATTTTTTATGAGTTTGTGGTTTAGGCACCAAAATATAATGTTATATCAAAATCAACATTGTCGCAATGTGCAAGGCTTGCTCCAGAAATGCGTTATGTTGGGAAAGAAAATGAGTGCTCCAAACGTCAATTGGGACAACTTGCACGTCACGAAAGAGAGCGATCAAAACATTGTGCCCCCGTTCAACCTAGATTTTTTCCTTCTTTACCACTGAGCCGTCGTCGCCGAGCATGCCTAGAACAAGAATCAAATAAAAGGTCCCGCCTTCAACCAATGACTTTGTCTACCAAAATTTCCAATCCTGTAATAGACAGTATAGTGACAACAAATGATTTAGAGTTATCGTCAACCACCTTGCTTCAAAATTTTAATGAAGACAGTACAACAATTGTTTCATGGTGGTTGTCTGTGGCTATCATAAATCAAGAAAATCCTCCTCAAAATCTTGAAGAAGGCACACCAACAAATATCTCAATGGTGTCGCCTATGACTACCATGCTCCAAGACTTGCCTCCTCCAAACCTAGATAAAATCATAACAACAGTCTTGGAACCATTCTCCCCATGTTCCCCAGGGGCATCGGATATGACAAACATGTTCCAACAAATGCGTAATCCGAATGAAGGCACCAAGTGTTCGCTATAAGTTTTAATTTTCTATTCTCACTCTTGCTGTCTTATTCATGTTCTCCTTTTAAGTTTGTATTCAATTTAAACAATCAAATTGTATGACATCTAAATTTTATCTGTAGTGCCTACATTATAGAAGAAGGTGTAGCTATGAATGTTGCACTTAATTCTTGAAACCATGAAATTCCAGATCGTCATTTCCTCAGCTTGATGAATCAAACATGTCCTCATTGTTTTGCCTTACACTGGCTTGCTGAAAAATTACCAAAATCATCTGTATCAAATCCTCTCTTTGGTAAATGTTGTTTACAAGGAAAAATTAGACTACCTCCACTTATTGTACCTCCTTTAATGCTTAAAGCATTATATGACAACAATGATGAACAATCAAAATCGTTTCGTCAACACACACGAGAGTATAATGCAGCTAATGCGTTTTACGAGTCTTGGTGCTACTTTGGATGACAGATTAATTGTTGGGAGGGGGCCTAGAACATTCACCATCCATGGAGAATTACACCATTAAACAGGATCGCTTATGCCACAGCTAGGGTGTGAACCAATTTACTCTCAATTGTACATTTATGATCCTAATTCAGCTTTAGATGTTCGCAGCAACAGAAATCCTAACTTGAGAAGAGATGTTTTAAAAACCATCCAAGATTGTTTATTACAAGTAAATCCATTTCCTATGAAATTTCAACAGGCTCACATAATTTTAAGTGAATTGGAATTGACAGGGGTGAATTTACCGGCCTATCTTCACTACAATTCTGTAATAGATCGGCGTCGATATAATCTCCCAACAACTGATGAGATTGCGGTAATATTACCGGCAGATGGAACTGAATCAAGTGGAATAAGAGATATTGTGTTACATTTGAGAGGAGATAATGGTTTGATGCAAATTAATGAGTGTCATCCGGCCTATTTGCCATTGCATTATGTGGTATTGTTCCCTTATGGTGAGCTAGGATGGAATCCAGATTTGAAACAGTGGAACACTTCCCAAGGTGGACTTCATTTACTCGACTGACACAGTTGCAATATTACAGTTATCGTATGTTCCAACGTGACACTGAGTATTCAACAATTTTGAGAGCTGAAAAACTATTTTAAGAATTTGTAGTAGATGCTTGGGCCGCTACTGAACAAAATTGGTTGACATACTACAAGTTGAATCAATCGAAACTTCGTGCAGAACTTTACCAAGATCTTACAGATGTTTGTGCAGATGAGCTTGGTCCTGAACAAGTTGGTCAACGAATATTTTGTCATCTTCATTCACTAGTAGTGCAAGATATATGTTTGAAAATTTTCAAGATTCAATGGCTATCACGCGGTATAATCAATACCCTGATATTTTTTTAACTATGACTGCAAATCCCAAATGGCCTAAAATTACTAATTCACTATTGTAAAATCAGATCCCTACTGACCTTCCTGATTTAGTGACCCGTATTTTTGAGTTGAAGCGAAATTTTTTGATGAAGGAGATAGAAACAAACAACGTCTTTGGTAGAAAAGTAACACATGTTTTTACAATTGAATTCCAAAAAAAGGGGTTATCGCACATGAATGCACTTTTGTTCCTTCATGGTTCATATAAAATTCAAACATGTGCTCAAGTGGATAGAGTAGTGTGTGCTGAATTTTCAGATTGTCAAACTGATCCATTGTTTTTTGAAACAATCATAGGTTGCATGGTCAACGGACCATGTGGTGCTCGAAATCCACAAGCATCATGTATGAAAAATGGGGTGTGTACCAAGCGGTACCCTCGATTATTTGTTGAATCAACAAGCATGGACTCCGATGGATATCCTGTCTATCGTCGTTGTAATACTGGGCAGAAGTACATCATGAGGGGGCAAAAAATTGATAATAGAGATGTTATGCCACATTATCCGTACTTATCAGGAATGTTCAACTGTCATATCAATGTTGAAGTTTGTGTAGGAATCAGATGTGTAAAATACATTCATAAGTATATTTATAAAGGACATGATCGCATAACAATGATACTTTGAGGAATTAATGAGATCCAACAATATCTTGATGCTAGGTATATAGGACCTCCAGAAGCTGCGTGGCGATTGTTTGTAATCCTTTACATGAAGAGATTCCGTTGGTTGTAAGATTGACACTTCATTTGCCTATGATGCATCATGTGGTCTTTAACCCTGCTAAATCTTTTGATACGATCCTTTCTAAAGGTGCACATCAAGAAACAACTCTAACTGACTTTTTTGATTGTTGCGTTGCAAATGAATCTGCACGTGCATTAACTTATCAGGAATTTCCACAAAAATTTGTTTGAAACAAGTCTATCAACAAATGGACTCTAAGATAAATAGGTTATGCAATTGGTAGAATGTACTTTGCTAGCCCTAATTCAGGTGAGCGGTTTTATTTGCATTTGTATATAACTGTTGTTAGAGGACCTACTTCATTTGACTGACTATGCACGGTAAATAATGTTATGCACGATACATTCAAGTCAGCATGTGTTGCAAGAGGACTTCTTAAAGATGATGAAGAATGTATACAATGTCTTCAAGAGGCTGCAATTATGAGAACGGGGTAACAATTAAGAAGACTATTTGCTATAATTATAACAGAATGCTTTCCATTGCATCCATTTGCATTGTGGAAGCAATTCTCAGCACATATATCTAATGATTTGGCACATAGGATTCGTACTACGTTTGATATTTTGAATCCAATTGATGATCATATTGAAGATTATGACTTATATTTGATGAATCAATTGCTCTATGAGTCGGGGAAGAGTTTAGTTGACTTTTCACCCATGCCACAACCAATTGGAAATTGGAATGTAATAGTTGAAAATAGATTACTGTTTGGGCATCAACAACTTCAGAATGAAGCACAACAGTCTGATGCACAAATTAATGTTGACGGCCTTAATGATGCACAACTTGCTGCCTATACTGCTGTCACAACGTCAGTATGTGAAAACATAGCAACTACTTTTTTTTTTGAGTGGAGGTGTTGGGACGGGGAAAACATTTTTGTACAATACCATTGCAACCAAATTAAGTAGCTATGGACATGTTGTTGTTACTGTGGCTTCATCTGGTATTACATCGTTGTTATTGGTAGGGGGCACACTGCACATTCTACATTTTGTATTCCTTTGGAAACCCTAGATAATTCAATATGTGGGTTCACTAAACAATCAATGTCTGCCAAATTGTTTAGAAAAACAAAGCTGATAATATGGGATGAAGTTCCTATGCAGCATCGATACTTTGTTGAGGCAGTCGATTGCACCCTTCAAGATATCAGAGACGATAAAAGACCTTTTGGGGGTATCACTATTGTCCTGGATGGAGACTTTCGACAAATATTGCCTATTATTCCTAAAAGCGTTCGCGAGCAAATTGTGGGTACATCATTAAGACAGTCTTTGCTATGAAAAGATATATGTGTTTTGACTTTGGGTTTAAACATGCGATTAACTCACACAGACGTTCGAAATACTAAATTTGCTCAATTCTTGATGGAGGTAATATTTCATTCCACCTTGAATTGAATTTTATAACATGGTGCTTTGAATTAAATCTCACTTTGTGACTAATTATACTTTCACTTTTTAGATTGAGACTAATCCACAAGAAATTGTGCAACTTTCATCTACAATAAACTGGTGTCACAATCTAAATGAATTGATATTTAGAATCTATCCACAATTGGATGTGGATAAAGGTTGGTATAGTGATTCCAACCTTTATTATTGAATGCACAATTCTATCTGCTCACAATGACGACGTCAGTGATATAAATGCTGCAACACTGAATATTACTCCGGGAGAGACAATTACTTTTTTAGCTGTAGATAAAATGTTTGAAGGTGATGAGCTTGACCGTACCATTAGGAATCAATATCCTAATGAATACTTAAACTCGTTAAATCCTTTAAGGTTGTCACCGTTTAAATTAGAGTTAAAAGTTGGATGCCCAATAATGTTGTTACAAAATATTGCACCAAAAGATGGACTTTGTAATGACACGCGATTGATGGTTGTTAGATGTGCCTCAAGGGTAATCGAAGCTCATATATTAAATGGAGATAAAATTGGCAATTTAGTCTTCATTCCGAGAATATCATTGACACCAACATCTTTGGACTTGCCTTTTCGAATGACAAGACGTCAATTTTCTATCCGATTAACTTATGCTATGGCAATCAATAAAACCCAAGGACAATCTGTTAAGTTCGTTGGGATTGATTTGCAGACACCTGTTTTTAGTCATGGACACCTTTATGTGGTACTAACTAGATGCACATCTTAGAATCGTATTACTGTCCTCCTTCCAGAAGATGGGTCGAGTTGCACTACAAATATTGTTTACCCATAAGTTTTGTTATAAGATTCTTACGACAAGTAAATGGTATAGTTTAAACAAATTTATTTCTACTGAATTATGTAATCTTTTCAACATTTCAACTTTTAATTTACAATGACATTCATTATTTATAGGATTGGAGTGAATTTGTCAACAAGAATGATAGAGTATATATAATGGACCTTTGTGGACAGGGCCGATGTAATCAGGTAAATCTACTTTATGTCATTGCATCAAAATAACTTTACTATTCCTACAATATAAATATTATGTTAAATTTATTGTTTATGTGAATAATATATAGGTGGTTGTGCATTCTCCTTCATTGGGCAAAGTGCGTTCATATTGATACAAGGACATTAAGGATAATGATGAAGAGAAGGTTTAAAGGGATAAAAAGACATTTAAGAGAGTTAAATGATATGCAATCCAGTACTGACCTGTCACTTATTGACGATGACTAACTCACCACTAACCAAATAATTGTCTAGGCGTGAAAGTCTCTCTTACTAAGACTCTTTATATTTCTCTACTTCTTATGCAGACACACAACACACACAATAAATGCACAAACACACAAACATAACTGTAACCAATCAAACACTCGCAAATCAAACTCACACACCATTATACTGCCACCAATACAGAGTTATGATTGAAATCATTAAGCAAATGACCC
>CAUOFW020005940.1:0-25558 GCA_963454935.2 Ilex paraguariensis
ATGAACTAGACTGATTCTCAATCATGTATGACAATAAAAATTTAACAATAATAACAAATACCCAAATTATGTACCAGTTAATTGCAGATTTGCCTGTTGATTTTACGTAATCGTATTACAAATCATTTCCGTTGACCCTTCTTTTTCCCATCTACCACCCATCATCGTCATCGTCGTCGTCGTCGTCGTCGTCATCGTCGCTATCATCATTATCAGAATTATCGGAAGGAGGAGAAGGATCAAGTCGAGCAGCATCAATAGCCCACTTAATCACCTTCTCAACCTCATCGGTATCACTGTTCTCCTCCTCCTTCTCCTCACCTTTCGATTGCCGCTGACTATCGTTGAAAGCGACAGAAGATGATAAATAAGAAGGAATCGAGCCCTTGAGAGCAGAAAATCTAGCTAACAGATCATCATCATCAACCTTCGTCTCCTCATGATCACCACTCTCTCTCATCGAACCTGTCGGCAATTCTGGTGGTGGGTTTCGTAGAGGAACTGCTGATGGATTTGTTGATGGCTTGATCTTCGATGGTTTTGGCTTGGATTTGAGGGCAAGGAAGCGACGATCGAGATCCGGGTCGATTATATGACTCGAAGAACCACGCGACATGTGGGAATCGACGCTGAGCTTGAGGAGCATTTCATCCTCCGCAGCTCGCAGCAGCTCTGAAACCTCGTCGTTTTCGGTCGTCATCTTCCTGTTGCCGCTTCTGCTCATTCTTCGTTGCTGCTATTTTTCTCGGTTTTCCCCCCTTCTAGTGTTGCTAACTAACCGCGAGTACTAATACTTGGTGGCTGTTACTCGCACCGTGAAATATTTGTGTGCAATATGAAAGTTCTAATCTTTTGGGGTATGAATTGAGAATTTAAAACCTTTGGGGGTGCCTAATGTAAATCTCCCTATACTTTTTCTGATTCTTAACCGATGATAAATTACACTCCAAATGCAAATTGGTCGAATTCTCATTCAATTTCAATTCGAATTTAAAATTGAATTTGATTAAGTGGGTATAAATTAATATTTTTTTTTATCGATAATTCGAATTCGAATACAATATATTATATTTTATGAATTTGGATGTGAATATAATTATATCCGATTCGAATTATTTAAATATTTCTATATAAATATTAAAAAAATAAATTTTAAAAAATACTTAAAATTTAGAAATAATTTGTTAAAATTTGGTTAATTAAATTTTTCAGATCAAATCAAATTTTTGTATTAAATTTTAAATTGTTAACTGTGACGATCGATTTTCGACTAGAAAGTGATTGAATAATTAAATTTTTTTTATGGGTCTCGTGATATTGTTGAAAACTATGTGAACGTGATTTGAGGTCAAATTATATGTTAAAATTAATTATGAAAGATTTGTTTATTTTAAAATTTTATTGAGATCGAAATTTGATCGAGTAAGGTAAGAGAATAAAATAAAAAAAAAAATAGAATTAAAGCATGTAGTGACATGTGTTCACCATGGAAGGCGACACATGTCACCAAACATGCATAAGTCTTGGAGCCCAAGGTTCCTTTGTTGATAAAATCAGTCCATTGTGTTCAAACCGTAGCAAGGAGGTGGAAGAAAAAAAAAAGTAGATAAAGGAAGAAAAAAAAATCGGAAGATAAGAATGGTGAGGTGGAGGTTATGACTCATGTAACGAAAGTGTGTGTGCTGTCTTGTAGAGAGAATGTTAGAGCAAATATTCTGTGTGCTTTGGAAAGAGCAAGTGCATAGAAACTTGAGGAAAAAAAAATGGAAATTTTGAAAATGAGAAGTTGCTGGCCAAGACAAAAGAGAAAGAGATCCGAACAGAGTTTTACAAGGGAATTGAATCCGATTCGCTCGAATGGAAGTTCAAGTATGATATTCACGGGTGTTAGATATTGTTGTCTACTATGAATTTGGTAAGTGGTTTATACATAATATGCATTCTTTTAATCTCTTTGTAAAAAATACTTTATTGATATCATCCTATTCGTATTCAAATTGTGACATCGTTTGAGTTTGAGTTTCTAAATAATATTTCGTTCAATTGTTGATATTTTGTTTGACTTGTCATTAATCGCTATGATGTTTGCTTTGGTGAAATACTTGAGATTTTTTCGACTCGTGAATGAGGTATACTCGGTAGCGTGGTTATGATTGTGATTTGTGTTCGTGGCCCTGAGGGGTGGATATGATTGAATTAAAATGCACCGAATGATGCCTAGCTTGTTGTCGGGATTGACGGTCAATCATGGTTGATTTAATTTGTTCAAACGTTCGAGATCGTTGACTTGTTCAATATATTTGTACTCTGTAAATTATCGTATTAATTCTTTTGTCATCGAATGATTATTGGTTAGTTGATAAATTATCGTCTTGTCCTTTGACTTCATATATTATGTTTTAAATTACTTATTGAGTTTTCTCCAGCTCATCCCCATTTACCCTCCCAGTTGCAGGTTGAATTTGGAGTAAAAATCGGCGGAGAATCAGGTTTATCAATGAATGAAAAATTTTGACTAGTTGTAATTTGAACTGGTTGTAATTTGTACAATTATCGAGAGATTCTTTATTCATTTTCGAGGTATTTTAGTAATTTTGATATTTAATGAACATTTAGTTTATTCGTTATTGAGGTTATTAGTACTCTGAATATTACTAAATGGATTGGGGTATTACAAATTTTGGTATCAGAACTTTAGGCATAAGATTCTATAGACCGTCTTATGTTTAATTACTTAGGATGATGACATGTGGGTAATGAATTAGTTGATTTTGGTTGCATAGATAATTTAAGGAAGGTGATCCATCAAAGCTGGCCAAAAAAAAAAAATTATCACTTTTAAATTTTGAGGACGAAATGTCTTAAGGTGGGAGGATTGTGACGATTGAATCTCGACTTGAAAGTGATTGAATAATTAATTTTTTTTATGGGTCTCATGATATTGTTGAAAACTATGTGAACGTGATTTGAGGTTAAATGATATGTTAAAATTAATTATGAAAGATTTGCTTATTTTAAAATTTTATTGAGATCGAAATTTTATCGAGTAAGGTAAGAGAATAAGATAAAAAAAATAGAATTAAAGCATGTAGCGACATGTGTTCACCATGGAAGGCGACACATGTCACCAAACATGCATAAGTCTTGGAGCCCAAGGTTCTTTTGTTGATAATATCAGTCCATTGAGTTCAAACCGTAGCAAGGAGGTGGAAGAAAAAACAAAAAAAAAAGATAAAGGAAGAAAAAAAAATCTTGACTTCGTATATTATGTTTTAAATTACTTACCGAGCTTTTTTCAACTCACCCCCATTTACCCTCTCAGTTGCAGGTTGAATTTAGAGTAAAAATTGGTGAAGAATTGGGTTGATCAATGAATGAAAAATTTTGACTAGTTGTAATTTGAACAGTTATCGAGAGATTTTTTATTTATTTTAGAGGTGTTTTAGTAATTTTGATATTTAATGAACATTTAGTTTATTCGTTATTGAAGTCATTAGTACTCTAAATATTGTTAAATGGATTGAGGTGTTACATTAACGAATTCAGATATAGACTACAAAAATAAATTATGAAATTTTTCTTTGTTTATATTTTACCAAAACAAGTGGTCCTAAACCTTATGTACCGTGAAGCCGAAATGTGTGTTTGAAAGATAGAAGTTTTGTAGACAAGAATTTTTTGATTATTTCATTATGTTTAGTATTTAAAAGGCTATTTAGGTATCAACTTATCTGGTATTTTACGAGGTTCAAATTTCACTCCAAAACCAAAGAAAATAGTCAAACACCATAGCCTTTATAGAGAAATCATTTGGCAGAAAATATAAATAAGATGGAAACAAAGTTCAAGGATATGGTAAAACATGATACAAACATATAATATATATATTTTTGTCCTTATCAAAAATTATTTTGTGTACATGCGTTTGTATTAGGGGTGCAACTCGGATGGATTGAGCGGGTTGAGAGGTCAACTCTAACCCAATTCTAGGTATATAATCTTTAACCCTAACTAGGGATGTCAGTAGACCGAAGTGGGGGCGGAGAGTGTAGTCTTCATCCCCATATCCGCTTAAAAAAATTTCGTCCATTCTTGGTTTACCTCTGCTAACGGGTATAGTTTTCATCCCCATTCTTGTCCGCGAGTAAATTTCTAGTCCCTGTCCGCGTCCCCACTTCCCCCATACCTACCTAAACCTAATTCTAAGTAGCATAATCCCAAATTTTAAATAAATCTAATGTTTTAAATAATCCAACAACATTCTAAATAATCTAACACAACATAATGTAGATTACAAAATGTAAAAGTCAAAATAATATAGTATTCTATTTAAAGTGTCATTGGACCACAAAAAGAAAAACAGAACTATTAGAGAGAAAGGAAAATAAAATTGAACTAAGAAAACAATAACACTATATTTGAAGTTTTCTAGAAGAATTTTTGTTATTACAATTCATACTACAGCCATAAAGTGTTAAAAGATAAAAAATTTAAATTTTGCTAATTTAATAATTCTACCCACGATAAAATGCAAAACTATTTTACTTTCTCTTATCTGTTTTTAGAGCATGATCAGTCTAAACTCCTAACAGTTTTAATCAGTGAGCACACATAGAAAAAAGAATAATCAGGGAAAAAAGTTGATAAGATTACCACATAGTAATGCCAGTTTGATTATGATATTTCTAGATTTATAGTTACAGTAAATATGTTTAATTACGGCTTTGGAGTATATATATATATATATATAAAGATAAGTTCATCCCCGCCTTCCTTCCCCTATAGGTTTTTACGGGTATTCTCATATACGTCTACCGTCCAATACGTATAGTCTATCACCAGTCCAAACGGGACGGGTTTGGACGAATACCCGTTTTTTTCCGTTCCATTGTCATCCCTAACCTTAACTCTAACCGAACCTTAAACCTACCTCAACTCAAGTACTACTCGAGTTTAATTCAAATAGATTCAAGTTGAATTCAGGTTAAAAATCGGGTTGGACTCGGATTACTTAATTCAAGTTGATAAAAGAGGGAGGAGTAACAAGTGAGAGACGGAGGTCGAGAGTCTGAAACACGACTTAAATGAGGGAGAGAGGGAGGCTGAGAGTCTAAAACTATATTAGAGACAAGTGATGAGTGAGAGAGGTATCTGAGAGTAATGGAGGCATAAGGATGAAGACTTGAGATGAAGTGAAAGTCTAGATTCTAAAGAGGGAAGATTAATATTAACTCTAATTAACTATATTTATATATTTATGTATATTCAAGTTCAACCCGATTTTAATATTCCGGTTGAGGCCTCAATCTGAGACTTGCCTGAATTCAATTTGGGTTGGGGGTTTTTTACCCAGACTCAACTAAAGTATTAAAAATTCTACGGTAGATTGGAAAGGGATACACTAAATTGGATTTAATTATAAAAACGTTCACATAAAAAAATGTAAAGTAAGGAAGTCCTTAATTTTAGTTTTTAATTGTGTTCAAGTACATAATTTGAAATTTTCAAATTTTTCTTTGACATTTGTGTCCTCCCTTAATTCATGCGATTTATTTTTGGAAACTGATTTTTTTTTCCAGATTCTATGTATGAATTAAAAATCTTCTAATTTAATAAAAGATTTGATTCTTACGTTTATTTTGAGGATACATATATGCATTAAAAATCTCCTAATTTAATGGAAGATTTGATTCTTTTGTTTATTTTGAGGATGAATCAATTGATTTGAATTTTAAATTTTACAACAGTATCATTTGTTATCTTTTTCTTCTTCGGCTTGGAACCCATTTATCAGTGCAAGTTTGAAAACATTATTTCATCCTTATCATTCAATTTAATCAATTATAAGGTTTAACTTCATGACGCCATTAGGTTTATGTCTTTCATTTTAAAAGTGATTATTCTATTTTTTAATATGCGAACACTATAACAGTGTAACAATAACAGTATAATAATAACAGTGTAACAAGACACTTACACAAAATATTGTACTATTACATTTTGACAAACATATATTTGCATATGACTTCATTCAAACAATCCAGTTTTGTTTTGAATTTGTTACCACATCTACAAAACTATTGAACATTGTCTTTGTTATAATGTATATGTTACATTGTCTTTGTTACATTATGAGGGAAACATAGTTGGCAGTTAAGAGATACATTCAGTTTATTCCCACACAATGAATTGATATGACAGAAACACCTGACAAAAACATCGTATTTCACACAGGCTAACGAATAACTTTCAACAACTGGGTTTGGTCTTCAAATGTCAAAGTTCGTATGTATCTTCAAATGGTGAACAATTCTTCAAAAAATAGATGTTGTTGACGATCTTACATCAAGTGGGCTGAATACTATGATTTTTCCTTTAAAGACGAAACCCTATAAATGTTCAGGGAACAATTTTATGGTTTATCGCTGATGAAGATGAAACGGTTTTTGGAGAGGAAGAAGAAACACAAATGTTTTCCGAAAATGAAGCGCTTCACGCATAAATGTTTCTAAATTTCAGCGATTAACCATTATCATTGTGTATATAACTAATTAATTAAGATATATTTATAAAACTATTTTTAGAAAAGTAAATTTTAGGAAATGGACAGTTCAATCTTTATATTTCAGTAGTGTATTTTCTTACAACACATTTTTTTATGTGCATTTTTTTACAATTATATTTAATTTAGTGTACCTACTTTTAAAGGACTCAAAATTCTAATCCAAGCCATGTTTTTTTTTTTTGAGTTGGGCTCGAGTTGAATTTAGATTAGCCAACCCAAGTTGCACCCCTAGTTTGTATAAGAGGAATCCCTTTGAAAAGTAGATGGCGACCAAGAATTGGATCACATTGTAACACATTTAAAAAATTGAAAGTTTGGGGTTGGGTTCAAATTAGCATAATTTTCTTTAATGAGGGCACATAGGAGCGTAATTGTAAAGTCAATAATTTGATCTTAAATAGGTTATACAATATTGACATGGATACTTTAGTTCTGACATGAATATTCTAGTCTTGACATGAATAATTTGTCTTTAACTAGATTATAGAGGAGATTAATCGATGTTTAAAAGGTCAGCTTCCTCTGTTGTCCTCGCCTCAACAAGAGGGTTTCCAACCAAAGGGCCAATGTGGTTTGAATGGTGAGCTTTTACCATAATTTATAGGAGAGCGTTGTTGGCAGGCACAACTTGGCTTTTTTGATGTAGGATCAGTTCCAAGCCTAAAAATGCCTTTGGCTTCTTGTTTTTTGTTTTTTTTGTTTTTAACACAAGATTTTTTGATTTTTTTTTTCGGAAGGTAAGATTTTTTTTTTTAGCATTCACTCTATTATTTCTATGCGAAAATAATAGTTAAATAATTTATCATATATTTGTCTATCAAAATTTAATATTTTAATTATATTTCACTCCCGCTCTACGTGACTTGGGAGAAAACCATGTGATTTCACCACCTTATCAAAGATCATGCATTCTTCAATTTCAATGTGTTTGGATTGAATGAAATACTAAAATATGAGATATAAAGAGCCTAAAAGTTAAAAGATGAGCATCTCACTTTTGTATCAGTTGGTGAAAGAAGAGAGTATATAAAAAGATAGGTTTTTCGCACTTTGTATCTGGAAATATTTTAAAATTTTCATTTGATATCTTTAAAGATTAAATTTTTCACATTATATTCTTAATGTATTAAAAGTGTTGCAATATAACCTTCTGTTATCTCTCGTTATTTTTTTTGGCAAAAGTTAACCCATTGACTCTGACGAAAAGCTAACATAAATGTCACTTGCAACGCTTTTAATACATTAAAAGTATAATATGAAAAATTTAATCTTTGAATGTATAAAGTGAAAATTTTAAAATATTTTTAGGTACAAAGTGTAATTCTCCCAAAAGATATCAAGTGATAGTGATTCAAGTCGAATGGATAATTGATGTATATATTCTCTGCATATTGAGTATATATATATATAATGGAATCATAAAATCACAATGGGTGATTTAATCGGTCCAAAGAGGTGGAGATATAAAATAATGTAAACATAATGGAAAAAAAATAAATGATTACATAGTTATAGTAACTATTAGATTAGAGATAATATTAGTTTTATAGCATTTGTGAAGGGTAAAATAAAAAATCAAAAATAAAGATAATACAGATAATAAGTGATTATCCATCTGAAAAAATTGAAAAAAAGTGTATAGCATAAAAGCATTCTAGCACATGTTTCAGAATGTACTTGACTAGATATTTCAGTGATACCAGGTTATTATTTCTTTATAGGATAAATAATTAGTATTACAATAATCTAATAGGACTAATGACCTTCACTTAATGTTATATAGTAGTTATTAAACGTGGTGGTTATTGGTACTTGGTTACGCCCAAAGAATAACGCGGTAATTGTAGTACAGTTTTGTGGTGTCGATTTCACAGAGAGACAAATTAAAATAATAATAGAATGAACAAAGAAACTAAAGAAGAATATTAAATGACTACTAGATAATACAAATTAATTTTAAATGCAAATTAAAGTGAAACAAGTGAATAACGGAAAAAATATTTAAATTTGACAAACAGTAAAGCGTCGGGAATCCCTTGCACAAATCTAATATTTTAATTATTCTTAATTAATTGAATAACTCAATTGAGAATTTAATTCCCAAAATTCTCAATCGGAAGATATAGATTTATAAACCAAAATTAAACCTAATATAACCTTTTGAAAAATCATTCACCATTTTTAAAATACGTAAATTATTATTACTATTAAGAAAATTCAACAACGACAATATACTCAAGAAAGCAATGTTGCAGCAAAAAAATAAATCAATATAGATAAATAATTGGTCCAAACATAATCAAAGAATTAATCTATTCAATAGAAAAAACATGACTGAATCCATAAACATAATAAATTCTATGATTATTTGTAGAAAAAATATCAACAATAAATTAAGAATGATAAAACAAAAGAATTTTAGTAATTAAAAATCAACTGCATAAATTAAAAATAAATAAAATACCATCTATTGTGCAAGTTCATCCTTAGCCTTACTTGAAAAATTAATTACTCATAAATATGATGGACAACAAAAATCTCCCAAAGAAATTAAACAAACTGACAGCCATCGAAATTATTTATACTCCTGATCGGCGTCCGTCTTCTTTTGCCTAGCCGCCTCCTCTTTCTTTTTCTTTTCTTCTCCGGCCGCCACACACCAAAGAAAAGCCCTTAAAAGGCCAGCTGCCTCACGCCAGAGAAAAAGAATAGATTTTAAACTCCTTTTAAAAATTACATTTCTTTCTTTTCTTTTTCTAGCCCTTTTCATTATAATCCCTCTTTATTCCAGCTTCTCTGTTTCAGCCCCCAAAGCCCAACTTTTATGTAATTTGAAGAAGATAAAATCCAATAAAAATTATAAGTGCCGCCCCCACATGACAACAACATCAATTTCAGTCTTTTTATTCCATGGACTGCCATCAAGAAAAAACAAATATAAAAGCCCAATAATAAAGTTCCAAAAATATTAAACGTAAAACTCAATTATAAATTATTTCTCACTAACCAATAATGCAATATTTAAAATTTAAAATGTTATAAAATCATGCTCAATTATATCTCAGTGTGAATAGATATTAAATTCAATAATATAAATTATATCTAATTATTTATATTAATATTTCAGCAATTTAATCCAATAATATGATATTTAAAATGCATTTTCGCGCACTTATCAGTACTTGATGAAACAATGGCTCATTAAATAATAAGGTGAGATTATTCTCACCCACAAATATCTATCTCCATCCCATTATTACATCTTATAATATAAAGTTATTAAAGTCTATTACAGTCTATACTCGCTTCATTAGGGACTAATCCACACCCGTTGTATATTCACTCTATTAGCAATTAAATTCACTCAATCTACATCACCTTTTATACATTCAATCATCAACTAGGTTACCATAGAGTGGGGTGGTCCAGGGGGGTATCCGCCGAACTTTTCACCCCAATGTTAGAGGTTTGAGTTTTGAAGTCCATATTGGGGCTTTGTGGTTGACCGCTATGCAAGTCTAGCTAGGTTTGTTCCCGAGAGGAGTAACGGATGCAGTCAAGGGCCTTATGATCCCACCAATGAGAGCCGATTGGGGTGGTCGCTGGACGCTCTCCTTTACCCCTACATGTCTTTTAAAATTAAAAAAAGACATTATATAAGACCGGGAAGAATTTAAAAAGAAAGACAAAACAACCTTTATTGTACCACATAGGTAATGTGCCAAAAATGTATCCGAGTAATTGATTTTGATTTGAATAATCTAAACTTATTGATAAAAACAGAAAAAAAGCAAGAAAAATAATAAAATAAAGAAACTTTACACTGACACATTTTTATTGGGTGAAAAGGGCAATATCGTAATAAGGGACTCTGTCTGTTTTTTTTTTGGTGGGTTGGGGGGGGAGTGTGAAATAAGGTAGGAGAAAACCCTAGTGTGTGATAATAGTTTATGATTTAGAGGTATAAAGAGAGTATACATTAGGTTACACGTAGTTATTAATGAGATGAATATAAAATATGGTGATTTAGTTATTAACATTGTGGTTATAGAATGAATTGAACTTAATAGTTTTACATTAAAAAAATTAATGAGGTGGTAACTAAGATTTGTTCAGTGGAAATAGTCTCAACCTAAATGATATGTTACTTTATTATCAATTGTTGGTACCCTTTGTAAGTGCATGATATCACTATTATATTGAATATCTCCAACAGGAGTGAAGATGCACAAATTGGTGTTGTGCAAGATCAACAGTCGAGTATATGTAAGGGTGCAATTAATGAGCAGTAAATAAAGCAATCAAGCACAAAACAATAAATATGGAATCGACACAAAGATTTATAGTGGTTCGGTCCAGGTGACCTACTTCACTCTCGGGAATAGCAACAGTGGCTGAAAATCTTTATTGATGAATAATGTAATTGGAAGAGTACACTTCGGGAGAATTACAATGGTTAGGAGGGAGAAGCAATGTGTGTAGGGATCTCAAATTGTAGAGGTCTCAAAGGCATGCCTTTTATGTGGAGAGGGCTTACATTATATAGGTATGATGAGGAGGTGAGGTGAGGCGGTCACTCCATGCGTATCCCGATATTCTCTCCCTCGTGTTCCTATTCCTTTGGGAGGAGGATCCTGAGCTGGGTGGGACTGAGTCGAAGTGGCAAAATGAGGAGGTCGAATGAAAGACAAGTGGGCTAACCCATAGGTGGCTCCTTTGGGCACTGGTGCCTTGGGCTCCTTTTGGGTGCTGATGACTTAGGTCCCTTTTAGGCACTGGTGACTTGGGTCTTATTAATCTATTGGGTCTGGCCCAGTTGATTTCGGGCTCATCATTTGCCCCCCATGCCCCAAGTCTTTGACTTTTTGTGAGGGCATGTGTTTCTTCTTTACTTGAGCAGGAGTTTTCTTGTTCCCTACGGTGCTTTTCATCTTCAGGGACTCTGTTGAGTTTACTGATATCGAATTTACTTTTGGCATTTCTCTTGTTGGATCTTCGTCTATAAATAGAGGTCCCTGGTTTCTCCCTCCTCATTCCTCTTTTCATTTCTTATTTATGGAGGCTTCTCTTAGAAGTTATCCCTCCAAGATTCTCCAAGAAGCTATTCAATCAAGCTTCTTCAAGAAGCCGTTCAACAAGCTTCTCAGAGAAGCTACTTCAGCAAGGCTTCCTTAAGAAGCCATTCTTCCTCTATTTAAAGGCCTCTTCAAGTGGTTATTGTTCCTCACTCCCCTTAGTCTTCTCTCTTCTCGAATCATAAAGAACCCATGGAAACTAGGAGCTCAAAGAAACATGGAAAAGGTCTTATTGGTGATGGAGACGATGCCCATGAGGTCGGCCTAGGCGGCGCCCAAGGGGCTGATTTTGGAGGTGGGCATGGTCTCGGGCTCTTTATTGAGGGCAACAATATTGATGAGGCATCGACAGTTGGTGAGAGGATCGTTGTAGGAATAATGGGTGAAGCCATGATAGTTGAGGGGGCCATGGGTGGTGCCCCATGTAGGAGAGGAGGCAACTTTGGCCTTGTTTCAGGGATAGGCATGCGAGGAGCACCCCAGGCGATGCCAAGGGAGGCTCAGACAGCGCTAGGCCAGGCCATGGGTGGTGCCCAAGATGCTGAGGCCCTTGCTCCAAACCATGGTGGTGACTTGGGTTCGACAAGCGATTCCAGGAAGTATGCAGACAAGTTCGGTGACACCTTGGGTAATGTGAGGAAACGGCTAAGCAATGACTTGAGCAGACCGAGCTCTCAAGGTATGTCGTTGGGAGCTCATATTTACTCCCTTGTTGGTATGAACATTTCTTTAGCAATGACATAACTTTGTTTTTGGTGGGTGTTCATTTAGGTGAGCAGGAGATTGCTAAGGACTCTGAGGGAGGCCCGGGTACTAATGGAGGCAATGGTTCCAAGGTAGCCTCTATACTTAGCTCCCTTGACTGTGATGAAGATATTGCAGCCATAGTTTTCCTCGTATCACATCCTGTCTTCCGTGACATGCCGTCGTGCTGAGGCTGACGAGTCAGCATGCTGCGATTCCTTCGACGAGGTCATCCTTTATTAGGGCATATTGGAGACAAGCCTGAGGTTTCCGATACCTGGGCCCATATGTCAAGTTCTAGGGCACCTGTCACTAGTTCCCAGGAGACTGGCCCTAAATAGGTGGAGGGTAATACTAGTATTTTTTGCATTGTGGCGGTTAGTGTACGATGTTGCTGTTCCTCCACCATTCGAGGAATTCTTGGCCACATATGTGCTCTTGGAGAACCTCGTTCCTAACCAGGGGTGGTATTGTTTTTCCCCGAGGTCGGGTAGATTCATTACTGGGCTTACTTCCAATCTTCATAGTTGGAAGACTATGTTCTTCTTTGTTGGAGGCGAGTGGGCCTTCGAGTGCCATGGTGCCTTCCAAATGGGATACTATACCCAAGACCAAGTTGGATAAGAACTCTACCTTTAACTTTTGCTCTAGTCATCATGTATTTGTTCTTATAGTATAACTGACTTCCTTCATCGACTCTATTCGCGAAGTAGAAGAGCAGGCTTCAGATGGTTCGTGACCATCAATTCAAGGCGTTCTCTAGGATCATGTCGACGTCAGGTCATCCCACGGCTTCTTCGAGGCCGAGGAGGAAAGGTATTTGACTTTTCTAGTAGACTTTTTGTAGACACGACGTCGTAGGCTTTTTAACTTATATTGATTTTGCAGGTGCCTTTATTGATAGATCGGTGGTAGAGGCGGTCTGTGCTTCCAGGGCGGTGTCTTCTCCTCTTTCTTCTAAGAGGGTGAAGTCCAGTGCCCCCGATACTCGTCACTTAAGGCTCCTTGGTCAAGATGGTCCCTGAGAGGCGGGGCTTGGTGATGCCCCCAATTTTACTCCTATTCATGTCTCCTCACCCCTGGAGATGGTCCTAGCGCTATGGTGGAGGCTGAGGCCCCGGCGATCCCCTTCTAGGGGTGGAGGGTCCCCTTAGCTGTCCTGCTTTGGGCGGTGACCTAGTATCCATGCTGTAGGATGTGAAGCTTGCTAGGGAAAGGCTTTGGGGGTTTGTGACCCGTACTGAGGTGGAGGAGGTTGGTTCTCAGGGTCCAGAGGGTGTCGTTGATGCTGTCGTGGAGGGCTTTACTTTGGTATGTCTAACACTCTTTTTTAGTTTTGTTCCTGACCTTCCTTTATATTTTACTTTTGGATGCCTGTAGGTGGCTGCTACTTTGCCTTGCTTGTTTACGAGTACACTGAAGATCAATGAGGTAATCAAGGGCCAGAAAGCGGAGAATCGGGCACGTGAGACTGCTGAAGAGTAGTTAAGGCTTGAGCGACAGGCACAAGAGGATGCCGTGAAGCAATTGGGGCTCGAGAGGCAGACACCAGAGGATACCGCAGAGCAGTTGAGGCTAGCATATGAGAGGGCTGCCCATCTAGAGGCTGACCTTTGAGTAGCACTTGAGAGAGCTACTAGGGCAAAGGCTCACTCTATGGAGATGGAGAAGAAAAAGGATGTTGCTGAGAGGGCCAAGACAGGTGCCTCCATTGATGACTATGATAAGTTCAGAAGGAAGGTCTCAGCGACGTTCCCTTCTTATGACTTCTCTGGCTTTTAGCCTTATGAGGCTCCCGGGACTGATGAGGACACGAGCGATGATGGGAGTGAGTGTCGTTAGGTGGTGTCTTTGTATTCATATTTTTTGTTGATAGGTCAAATTCTATCTTTTGTAAAGGTTTCATGAACTTGAAAGAAATACAACTTTTGAAAAAATATTGAGAAATTTTATTTTATAGTTTAAAGTAAAAATTTTGAAGGAAATCAACCAAAATAAAATGTAAATAGTCTAAATAGTGACCACCAACTTATAACTCACTGCCCCCAGCTACTAGTAATATTTCTTTAGATGCTCTACGTTCCATGGATAGGCTAGGACTTTTCCTTCAAAATTTTGTATTCTGTAGGTGCCCGGTCTTACCACCTTCGTGACCATGTAGGGTCCTTCCCAATTGGGTCCAGTTTTTCTTTCAAAGAGTCTTTGGTAGATAGGATAACCTTTTTGAGGACTAGGTCCCTGGGTAAGAAGGAGCGAGGCTTCACCCTCAAGTTATAGTACTTGGTCACACGACGCCTGTACTTTACATTTCTGAGCATATCTATCTCCCTTTCCTCCTCTATCAAGTCGAGATTGATGCGAAAGCCTTCTTAATTAATAGTAGGGTCATGGTACCGGACCCTAAGGGAGTGTACCCCAATCTCAACCGGTATCACTACCTCTGTCCTATAGGCTAGGGAAAAAAGGTTCTCGCCTGTAAGACTCCTTGTTGTCGTCCGATAGGCCCACAGTACTTCTGGGAGCTCGTATACCCATTTTCCTTTTGCACTCTCCAGGCTGGCTTTCAAATTTTAAAGTATGGTCCTAATGGTGACCTTTGCTTGCCCGTTTTCCTATGGATGAGCAAGGTTGGAGTGAGGCTGCCTGATGTGGTGGTTTGTACAGAAACTGTTAAGGAGTTTATTTTCAAACTGCTTGGCATTGTCACTAGTATGAGGTATTTCGAAACGGCAGACTAGACTCCTCCATACAAAGTCTTTTACCTTTTGGTCCTTTATTCTAACTAAGGCTTTAGCTTTTGCCCACTTAGTAAAGTAGTCAATGGCTATGACTACGATCTTGCACTGCCCTTAACTCACAGGGAGGGGACCTAGGATGTTGATCCCCCACATGAAGAAAGGCCATGAGCTCTGAATGGTGGTGAGCTCTTCAAGTGGTTGTTTGGGCACAGTCGCAAAGCGTTGGCACTTGTAACATCTATTGACAAAATTGTGGGCGTCTCTAATCATGGTAGGCCAATAGTATCCCTGCCTAATTACTTTGTAGGCCAGTGCACACCCTTCTGAGTGATTCTCACATATCCCCTCGTGGATCTCCCTCATGGCGTAATCGGCTTCCTCAGGGGTGAGACAATGAGGTAGTTGGAAAGAATAACTTTTCTTATAGAGGGTGTTTTGCAGGATGACATACCTGGACGTTCTTATGCTTAGTCTCCTGGCTTCCACTGGGTTGTTTGGGAGAGCGTCATTCTCTAGGTAAGCTCGGATGGAAGTCATTTAGTTGGACTTTGAGGATGCACAGTTGATATTGTCCTTTTTTGGCTTGGAGGTGCTAGGCTCAAACTGGTGACCTGTCAGCGCCGTGCCCATGAGTATGTTGGCAGACGTGAACTTGATGAGGGTGTTTTCCACGACATTTTCCTCTCGAGGCACATGGTTGATTTGGAAGCTAGTGAACTGTTTGTGTAGGGCTCGGACCATTGTGAGGTAACCTTGCATTCTTTCCTCCTTGGCTTCAAAGTCTCCCTTTACCTGGTTGACTATGAGCTGAGAGTCACTATAGGCTATCAAGTAGAGGGTCTCCTTCTCCAATGCCAGCTTCAAGCCTGATATGATGGCCTTGTATTCAACTTGATTGTTTAATGTGGCAACATGGAGAGAGACAACATACTTCAATGGAGTGCCATGAGAGTTGATCAACACTAGTCCCTCGCCACTGCCCTCGTTGGTGGAGGACCCATCCACGTAGAGTCTTCAACCTGGTATAGTAAGTGGTGGAAAGGGACCTGACTCTATGGGCGACGCTGTTTGTGATGAGCGGAGCTGTGATTGTGTCGAAGAGGTAAGAGGTTGCGGACTACTGAGCGAATACTAGAGAGAGAGAGGAAAGTGGGATGTGATGGAGGCTGAGAGGGCAGCGTCCTAAGCATAGTAGGCGTCACCCTGAGCTGTGGGGGCGGCACCCTAGGCCAATTGGGAGGCGCCCAGGGCAACCCAGTCTGTGGGGCCGCCTCCAATTCCTTCTCTGAATCTTTGAGTCCTCCTTGGGTAACGTCTGGTTCAGTATCCTAGTGGGTGGAGTTAGCATGTACTGAGCAGGTGGGCGCAGGGGCGCCTGGTACTTCCTCCTGTGACTCTTGTAATGGTGTGGACTCTACCACAAAATCTGTGAGTGCTTTTGCTTTGATGGTTAATCGTGGCTAATATTGCACACCAAACTTGCTTAACCCAACGGCCTGCTTGAGCAGTCGACTGTATACATCAGGCTTTCCCAAGATTCTTTTAATTGATTGATCTATGACAACCACAATAATATGACTTTGAAAGTAGTGGCGTAGACGCCTAGCGGCAGTGATAAGGGCGAGAGCCAACTTTTCAAGTTCTGAGTACCTCACCTTTACTCCTCGGTACGTCTTACTTACATAGCATACGGGCTTCTGAATGCCTCCATCCTCTCTCATGAGAACAAAGCTTATGACAGAGGGTGAAGAGGAGAGGTAAAGGTAGAAGGTCTTTCCTGGTATAGCATGAGAGAGCAAAGGTGGTGTGGCGCGGTAGGCCTTGAGCTTTTGGAAGACCTTCTCTACATCTGGGCCCCACTGGAAAGACTTGTGGAGGATTTTAAAGAAGGACAGACATTTATCTGCTGATTTAGATACAAACTTGTTGAGTACTGCTATCCTCTCGTTAAGGCGTTGGACCTCCTTTGTTGAGGCTGGAGACTTCATCTCCAGGATAGCTCTGATCTTATCTGATTTGGCTTCAATACCTCTTTTGTGGACCATGAAGCCTAAGAACTTGCCTGAGTTGACATTAAATACGCACTTTTCAAGATTTAGCTTCATCCTATAGGCTCTTAACACGTCAAAGGTCTCTTGTAGGTGGGTGACGTGGTCTCATCTGGCCATGCTTTTCACCAACATGTCGTCTACATAGATCTTCATAGTCTTTCTAATATGAGCCTTGAACATCTTGTTCACGAGGTACTGGCATGTGGCTCCGACGTTCTTGAGTCCGAAAGACATCACTCTGTAGTAGTAGGTGCCTCTCGAGGTGATAAATGAAATTTTCTCCTAATCTGGGGAGAATGTGCTAATCTGGTTGTAGCCGGAGTAGGCGTCCAAAAAACATAGGAGTTCGTGTTCAGTGGTGGCATCAATGAGGAGGTTGATGCTTGGGATAGGGTAGCTATCTTTGGGACAGACTTTGTTAAGCTCTGTGAAGTCCACACAGAGGCGCCACTTTTCATTGGCCTTTGTCAGCATCACCACATTAGATAGCCAGTCTGGAAAGGCTACCTCTCTCACTAACCCATTCGTCAGTAGCTTGTCTACCTCCTTCTCTATGGCTTGTCCCCTCTCAGCATTTACATTCCTCAACTTCTGTCAGACAAGCTTGTACCTAGGGTCAACATTGAGTTGGTAGGAGGCCACTTCGGAGTCGATGCCCTCCAAGTCTTGTGGGACTAGACAAAGACATCCATGTTCCGTCTTAGGAAGTCAATCAAGGCGCAGGCGTACTCTTGGGAGAGTGAGGAGTCTATGTAGACCTTCCTCTCTGGAAGGATGTCATCCGCTACTACAGGGCGGAGTTCTTTTGCTAGTTCCCCCTTCTCCAAGGTGCTGTCATCCTTTGTGTCAAGCACCTTGACTTGGAGGGTCTCGTGTGGCCTTTTGGCCCTCATAGACGCCACATAGAATTCTCTGGCCGAGACCTGGTCTCCTCTGATCTCTCTAATCCCATTAGTGGTTGAAAAATGGAGGAGAATGTGGTAGGTTGACGGCACTACCCTTAGGGTGTTGAGGACAGGGTCTAAGGATTATATTATAAGCAAAAAGGTAGTAAAGTACAAGAAAATTTACCATGATAGTGGAGCTCCTTGGTATAGTTCCTATTGTGTCAGGTAGGGTGATAGATCCCATTGGATACACTTTTTCTCTTGAGAAGCCAACCAAGAAAGTCCTAATAGGTTGTAGTCTCTCCCTTCCGAGGTCAATGCTGTCGCGAACAAAATGTCGACTGAGCTGTCGCTGTCGACTAGGACTCTTGACCTGGTAGTTAGCTACCATTAGGGTCAGGATCAAGGGGTTATCATGGGGGACCTGGATCCCCTCGAGATCCCTATCTGAGAAAGTGATGACTTTCTCCTCCCCATGTCGGGGTGTCTTCTTTAGGCTGACTCTGTCTCTCTGGCTCTTTGGGCATGTGCCTTCCTAGTAAAGTTGGAGTCACCTCCTCCTCTTAACTCTCCTGCGATAGTATGGATCTCTCTGAGGGGCTGCTAGCATTTTCGTTCCTGGTGTGGTTGAGCTAGTCCTTGATCGGCAACATACTGTCTTAGTTGGTTGCGCTGAATAAGCTCCTCAATCTGTCTCTTTAGCTGGAAGCAGTCATTCGTGTCATGACTGTAGTCACTGTGGAAGCGATAGTACTTGTTGGGGATTCGGGGCTTCGCAGATTTCATTTTTCTTGGCCAGCAGATTGCGGGGTCATCCTATATCTGGAAAAGGATGTGTTCCATCGAGGCATTGAGGGGTGTGAAAGGCTATCGGTCTCTCAGTGGTAATGGACCAAGACGGTCCCTGACAAAAACTCTATCGACTTTCTTCCTCTTGTTCTCCGCCTCCCGCTTGTCTTCGCGGGTGTCCTTTCTTTTCTCCTCTCCACGGGAAGACTCACCTCTACGGGTTTTGATGACATCCTCGGTGTTCATACATTTCTATGCCCTAGACAGCAGCTCGGGCATGCTAGAGGGCGGCTTCTTGAGGATGGAGAACATGAAATTGGAGGAGCGAAGACTAGCGATAAAGGTGGCCAGTGCTACCTTATCATTTGATTCCTCAATCTAGAGAGCTTCTTTGTTGAAATGTGTAAGGTGTTCTCTATGGCTTTCATCCCTGTCCTTCTTGATGGTGAGCATGTGGGTCACAAGTTTTTGATGTTGGCATCCCCCAATGAAGTGGGATGACAAAAGATCTACTTAGTTCCGAGAAAGAATGGATGGAGGAGGGTTTAATCTTTGCGAACCATTGGCAAGCAGACCCCTTCAAGGTGGTAGAAAAAACTCTACACATAATCTCTTCAAGCATGTTATGAACATGCAAAAGAGATTTATATGTGTCAAGATGGTCGAGGGGGTCTTTGGTACCGTCGAAGATTTTGATGGTAGACATCTTGAATTTCGAGGGTAAGGGATAATTAACTATATCAACCACAAAAGGTGTATCGGTACATCTTACCAGGTAATCCACCGTCTCGAGCACTTGTGCCTTGATGGCGTTAAGGGCATCATTGAGTTGGTTTTGTACCTCTCTGATCTTCTCGTCCCATTGATTGGGGACATCCTTAGTTGGATGATGGTACTAGCTTTCATGATCGTCATATTGGCTTTCTCCTTCGTTCTCTTCATGCGCAAGTACGTGTGGAGGGGGAACACGTGAGCTCCCTGTGCGTTGAGGAGGTCAAGGGGCGCCTTGGTGTGGCCTTGGGGCATTTTGGCGAGGGCCCCCATGGTGGGGGGCTATTTGGCGCCCAGAGAGGATGGGTTGTGGCTCTTCTCCTATTGGAGGGAGTGGAACTCCTCCCACAGGGTGAGGGGTGATGCATCCTTGGGCAAGCATCAACTGAATGATCTGCTAGTTTTGATTTACCAATAGCTGCATAGTTTGTAGAATTTGTTGCTTGACGACAGGGGTCACCGCAGCAGACGATTCTGAGGGTGCAAAGGGAGGCGGGGCCTCCTCCCTGTGGGTCGGGTTGTTGTTTCCTGATTGTTGACTCATTGATCTGGTCGTGATTACCATGGGTTGAAAGAGAGAGTAGAAAACCTAGCAGTTTCCCATAGACGACGCCAAACTAATGATGCACAAATTGGTATTGCGCAAGATCAATAGTCGAGTATATGTTAGGGTGCAATTAATGAGCAGTAAATAAAGCAATCAATGGTAAAACAGTAAATATGGAATCGACATAAAGATTTATAGTGGTTTAGTTCGAGTGACCTACTCCACTCTCGGGAACGACAGCAGTGGCCGAAAATCTATATTAATGAATAATATAATCGAAAGAGTACACTCCGAGAGAATTACAATGGTTAGGAGGGAGAAACAATGTGTGTATGGATTTCAAATTTTAGAGGCCTCAAAGGCATGCCCTCTATGTGGAGAAGGCTTACATTATATAGGTATGGTAAGGAGGTGAAGTTAGGCGGTCACTACTATTTTGGCGAGTACAATTAAGGTAGGATTAGATGTCTATGCATATCCCGATATTCTCTCCCTTGTGTTCTTATTCCTTCGGAAGGAGGATCTTAAGTTGGGTCGGACTGAGTCAAAGTGACAAAGTGAGGAGGCCGAAGGAGAGACGGGAAGGCCAACCCATGGGCAGCTCTCCCTTAGGTGACATCAGGGCTTGGGTGACCCTTTTGGGCGGCGCCCCTTAGGCAACTCCTTTGGGCGCTAGTGACTTGGGATCCTTTTGGGTGTTGATGACTTGGGCCCCTTTTGGGCGCTGGTGACTTGGGCCTTATTAATCCATTGGGCCTGACCCAGTTGATTTCGGGCTCATCAAGGAGTAATATATCTCTCATCAAATTTTATACCAATGTGTTGTTTAGAAACTTTTTTCAGAATGGAGACAGAGAATAAATTTAAGAAACTTCATTTTTAAAACCGCAACATTCTTTGACTCAATTTGATTTTCAAGAGGGAAGGAGGGGGTTAAATGGGGGACTATTAAGACTTGAACCTTGCATCTAGGAGCAAAGTAGAAAAGACTCCAACCACTTAGGGATGACAATGAACTGGAGAAAAATGAAAATTCGTTCAAACCCATTGCGATTGGACTAGAGATAAATCATACGTACTGGAAAGTGGACGTATACAAGTATACTAATATAAATTTGTGAGAAGATGGAGGTTGGATTGGAGTAAAACTCATCCTCGCCCTTCTCTGACCCCCTAAACCCGTAATATATATCTTTGTGACAATATAGCTAGGTTTTTGAACCTATGAAGGGTATATTCTCCCCCCAAATTTCACACATCCATGACCATCACACACTTTCTCTCCTAAATTTCATAAATCCAACACAAACACTGCACAACACACAACTACACACACTCCAACACACACTTAATATATACACACACACACTCATTATATATACACCCCAGTTGTACACACACCCCAATGCAATGTTATTTTGGAGAAATGAGGAGCATATATCTCAGAGAGAAATAATGAAATTATTTTGAGAGGAATTTTGGTAACTGTTGGATGAGTCTATTTGAAACCATCGAATAGATTTATTGAAATCTGCTCTGTTTTATATAATATATGTATACACACACACACATATATATATAACAAATAAAATAAGTAAGTGAAATACACATTTGCTATGCATATTATTTTTTGTGAGTTTTTATGTTTAATCCATTTTGTTATATAATGAGTTTTTATCCTACTTGCAAATCCATTTGTGAAGTTTTATGGTTTTTTTTTAATTTTTTTTCTTAAAATCATAGAAATTAATTGTTATGATTTTTAATTTTTTTTTCAATGCTACAAGTACCTTATTTAGTGATTTTATTTGACGACCTTATTATTCTCTACCATTAGATTGACAGTAGACCACACTATTAGTTAGGACTTATTATCAATTCAATGATTATAATTTATCATACTATTAAATAAGATCATTAAATTAGGAACAAAAAGTATTTCCTTTTAATAAAATATCTAATGCCCATAGTAGCCGCTCCTACTGTCAACACACACATCATTTACAACGTATACATGTTTTAAATGTATGTGTGTAATCGTAATCCTTCTCACGAACTTATATTCTATTTTGTTTACATTTTTGAAGTACGAATACGAATATGAAATATGAATACGATATATTATGAATATGATTATATGACAAAATCTAAAAAAAAAATACAGATACGACTAGGATATATCCATAAAATATATTTTTTAAAAATTTTGTTATTTTATTTAATATAATAATTATGATTTATAAAGTGAATCACACATCTATCAAAGATATATAATAAATAGTCATAACCTGTGTTTGAAGGTACGATGAAACATAAAATTCGAGTATTCAAAAAATTAATTCTACTATACCAAATAATAATTTTTTATTTCTTCGTTTCTTTCATTACATCATTTAAAATTAATTTTTGCCTATTATTATTTTTTAAAATAGCATCAAAATTTTCTCAAAATGTATAACTCACAATTTGTTTTCAACACGTGTACACTATCGTGTATAGACAATGTATGAAATAAAAATTATGTTAAATCATAAATTAATCAAATGTTAAATGATTTAACATATGATATAATTGGATGATATGATGTGTTTAGGGGAAAAAATATATTGGTGATAAACTTTCAAACTCTTATGTGTATTATTATATAGATAACTAGTCATTCTATCATTCAGTAATCATACATTTATAATTTTTTTTTTTTTTTGCAAATAAGGGTCCAAACATATTTGCTTTGGTGCTCCTATTCTTTTTAAAAAATTCAAGTAATACCCTACCGTATCTATATCCCCGCCGTATCCTGAAATATCCGAAATTAATTTTTTTTTTAATTTTAGGATACTTTCCAGCCATATCGGATATATATCCGACCGTATTGGATGCGTATCTATATTCGGAAAGTATCTAATACCGATATTTTGACCTTTTTAAAATATCTATGCTTCATAGGTTCCAACTCTTACTTCCACATGTAATTGATACACAAAAGTTTCAAATCCCTTAACTTGTCGACCCACACAATTCCACGAATTTTTTCTTGAACAAATGCTTGCATCGGTTAGAATTTGGTATTTGAAGAGGTTTTGGTCTTGAGCAATGCTACATGAACTTAAAAATTAGATTTGATAATTACAATCATTGATTTTACTGTGGGTTTCAGTATTTATTAAGACCCACTATCTATTCAATAGTTAAAATTATCAAGTCTAATTTTTTAGTCCATCTAACATTATTCTTTGGTCTTTCATATTCTATCTTTCTTCGCTTTGTGTCGGTCTTATAACTCTTGTGAGTTCACTTCATATGCTTCTCCCACTCCTCTCCCTCTCTCTTTTGATCTCTCTCTTTGAGCAATCAATGTTCAATAGTTTTTGTATTGTAAAGTGTCTTCGGGTGTGAGGTTATTGTTAACTATCACCCCCAAAAATTATATAGGTTAGAAAAAAAATTAACCAACTAAACATGGCCTATAGCCTAGTTGCCACCATTGATATTACTAACAAATAGATCACTGAGTCACTTACACCTTTTTAGAAAAATATAATACTTTCTTTTTTCGAGCTTGTAATTTATTCATAATCAATAACTCTATAAAAAAGCACCAAATTTATAAAATTGTGAATCGTATTAGTAAAAGTCCCTTATTTTTTTCTTGTGTGCGTGAGAGAGAATTATATTCAATTAATCCTTATAGATGGTCTAGTAGTCAAGTCCTTTTTCAAGTAAAATATTTTATGTTTGATACTTTCTGCACTCCTTTAAGGGTTCGTCACCCTTGTTTCTTAGAGCCAGAGGATATGTCTTCAAACTAACTCTGAGTTAACAGTGGCCAATTCATAACTCAAAAAAGTATCACCCTTGTTTCTTAGAGCTAAGGATATGTCCTCAATTAACTTGAGTTACAGTGGTCAATTCATAGCTCAAAAAAAGTAATGGACACAAGTTTTAACACATTGTGACCCAAAAAAAACTATATATTTTCGATCTTCACCAAAAATGTGTTTGTGAATAATGGAGAACACCTGGGGCCTTCAACAGCTGTCCTTCCCTTCTTACAACCCAAAGCCTGCTTTGTTTTCTTCGTCACATCATTTTCTCATCCGCATCACATTAGGACTTCCCTACTTCCTTCAATAATGGATCCTCCTCTCTCTCTCTCTCTCTCTCTCTCTCTCACACACACACACACACACACACGCACTCTTTAAAAACAATATCCATGTTTTTTGAGTTAGAAGTTAGGCTTCAGATGACAAATAACACCAGAAGTAACACTAGCGGAAAAACAAAATCTAGCAAACAATGTAGCATCGGTCTAGTTAGTGATAATCATAACAACCCAATTTCTTATACGCTTATTTGTGATGTCGTATTGTCGGATTCTAGATCTCTTCTAGTATATTTTGCTCAATTTCTCTCATTAGTCAAGTGTGCTTCCCTGTCTAAATGTCTCCAACCCCTATGATTTTCTTTTTATGGAAAACTGAAAAAGTATGTTAGACGGGATCCAAGTCCAGGGACCTGCCAATGGAGGATTTTGATCGTCGGATGCCACTTGGCATGACGGGTAACGATATCCCATCAACCCTGGTGGGTTGCCATTGCATGTTGTTTGGTCTGTGTAAAAGCTGATCTAACGTTTTACATCAGAATTTCTAGCAAACATATGAACATGCATGCTACCTTTAGTTGAGATAACATTGGAGAAGTAAAGAGTCCCATACAGCACAAAAGATTCTCATCATTCATGAGAAGTTTCCCTCCAAGAATGTTTGGTCTATGGCCCACTTGTTGAATAGATGAAACTGATCGTGAAATATGAATTATTGAACAGAAGAAAGAAGATACCCACTTAGATTATTAGCGTTGATGAACCCAAAAAAAAAAAAAAAAAAACTTAATGAGTTTTGGTGGTTCCAGTTATTTGTAAAGAATCTGCTTTTTAAAAATAAAATTATATTTTGATCCCCTTAACCATGTCTTCTAGGTCACACTGCCCTCTCAACTATGCTTCTTGCATTGCGCTTCCAACTCTAGTTATTAGTTTTTTGTTTTTTTTGGGTTCAACGAACAAGAGTGTCGGGTCAGCTTACACGTATTTCGACTAATTTTTTTTTAGTCTGGTCAAAGACAGTTATCCACGTCGAGATTGGGGTATTCATGAGGAATAAATTTCTCACGGACATAACTTTAACGAGTTGTCAAAATTCAAACTTAGGACGTTGGATTTACAATTTTTATTATCACTTGAGATACCCCTTGGGGTTATTAGTTTTAAAGTGCTTACTCCGGTTCTCATGCCACACACTTCCAACTATGATTATATATTTTCACATGACCCTCCAATGCGAGACATTGCTACGTGTATTTTATTACACATATTGACAATTCTTT